>RJWM01018429.1:0-41023 GCA_004363535.1 Dasyprocta punctata | reverse complement strand
AAAGATATCCATAGAGGACACAGCAAGAAGGATAAAAAAAGACCTAAGCCAAAGTACTTAGTTTTGAGTCATCAGAACATTAGTAAAGAGATGACCTTAATTACTTGTTGAGTTGAGCAGGGAATCACACACAGTGACCAATCATGAGAATGAGCTGAGTCTTCTCACCAGCAGCACTGGGACAGATAGGACAGAGGAATGGTACCTTCAATGCATGAAGGAATTGTCTTCCCTTCTGGTGTTCTAGTCCCAGCCAAGCTTGGACTCCTATGAGGACAGACTGGTCATGTCTTGACACAGGTAAGACTTTAAAACAATTTACTCTCATATACCCTGTTCTCAGGACCCCACTAACACAAGAAGTTTTCCAAGATGAGGGACAAACCAAAACAGAGAAAGATAAGGGAGAAAAGAAAGTCAGGAGATGGGCAGAAATTTCCAGAATAAGGTTGAAGGGAAGCCCAAATGCTGTTCAGAGCCATGAAGTCTAGATAAGAGCAGGAGGCTGAAGGTTGGGAGAGAGGGACATCTCAGAGCACAGCCAAAAATGCCCGTTACCCAGTTTCAGGTCGTATTGGGGTGGGTAGAGAAAAGCAAATGGTAGGTACATGAGGCATGAAGCAGACAAAAGAAGGCCATTCTTGCTGTGCGTTCTTACTGGGACAGGCATGAGGCTCAAAACAAGGACGGAAATGGCATCTCAGAAGTCAGCTGGAGTAGCATTTGCCCGATAATAATATGAACACTGCTGAGTTTTCATTTCATTGGAATTATTTATAGTAGATATATCATAATTATACATAAAGAATTTATGGGGTGCAGTGTGGTATTTTGATACAATGTATGCGTTCATTAAGTTTTGGTTTTTTGAGACAGGGTCTTACTATGTAGTTCAGGCTGGTCTTGAACTCTCAGTGATACTCCTGCCTCAGCCTCCCGAGTGCTGGGATTACAGGCGTGCACCATCCCACCCAGCAATGCATTTTCATGGAAAATCTTTTAATTGATGTGTAGTATTTGTTCTTATTTATGGCCTACAATATTGTAGTTTGATACATGTATATAATGTATAATAAACAAATCAGGGTAATTAGCATCTCCATCTCCTTAAATACTATCATTTGAATGAACTGGGAACTTTGAACCTCTTCCCTAGTTATTTTGAGATGTCTAATTAATTGTCACAGATTATAGTTGCCCTATTGTGCTATAGAACATTAGAACTAGTCCCCTCTTCTGTATGCTGGTACCCATTATCCACCCTCTCTATTGCTGTACGACTTCACACGTGGTGGGAGAGTGGGTTTGTACGCGTATGCAGGAAGGTGTGGGGAAGAGGTAAATCTTTGTCTTTTGTGATGGAAGTCAAGAAAGAATGTCTAAAATAAAAAATAGATCAAGATAACAGCATTTTAAATATGAAGGTAAAATTTTCAGAACAGTGAAAGGAGTCAGGAGGGAAAAAAGGAGGTTGGCCTTGGAGTTGGGGCTGAGAGGTAGATGAGGGTGACAGAGAACTATTTATTGTTTTTGTTCTAGACCTGAAGTAATATTTAAATTTGGAAATGATGTACACCTGTATTATGACGCTATAAACAAAAATCCTTCACAACTCTGCCCTCTTGCTGAGCAGGGTGTTGTAGGACTATAATCCCAGCACTTGGGAGGCTAAGGCAGGAGAATTGCTGTGAGTTCAAGGCCAGCCTGGGCTACATAGTGAGTTCAAGATCAGCCTGAACTACATAATGAGACCTGTCTCAAAAAACCAAACCAGCCAACCAATATAAATCCTCGCCCCCTCAATTTTATTTCGTACCCCCGACAGACCCTCTGCAATCAGAAACCATTCATCAGGCAAGCCACGAAGCCTCAAGCCCCCCAAAAGCCACCAGATTTCCTGCAAGTAGTCCCTACAGTCCCTCCTTGAAGACAAAAAGCCAACCCATAGCTCCCTTGTGGGTCAAGCCCTGGGCTTATTCCCCAACCTTGCTTCTAAGCCACTGAGCTCCTGCCAGATGCAGTCCTTTACTAAATCAAAGCTGCAAACCTTAAATCTCCTGCCTGATAACCCCCCTCCTCCATCTAGCCAGACGGAGTTTACAGGAAGATTCATTAGACCGAAGGAACCTACAAAGGGGGAAACATGCCCACACCTCAGACCACAAGGCATCGGCGATTGCTTTTGTCCTCCAGAGACAGCAGAATAGATGGGCTGCCCTGGGAGACCTGGCAGATGGGAAACGCATTACAGATGTGAGCTTCAGAGAGAGGGACACTTGGAGACCCATGCATTTCAGGAGTTTGGGGGTATTCAGTGTTGCCTGGAAACCAGAGACCAAATAGGAAACAGGAAGCCCCAAGAGAAGAGCGAGGCTGAAATATTTCAGCATTATTTCCAGAGGTGAAGGCTGCCTGCCAAGGCCTGAGGGCAACTCTGGTCCTTGTTTCTCCTCCAGCCTCAGCTCATCAGAATTCCTCCTGCGGATTCCACACCGTTCCATCTCACTTTGCAGCTCTTAGAGGGAAAGGCTGGCTTCTAGAGGTTATCAGAGCTCCCCCAACACAACACAGACACACACACACACACACACACACACTCGCGGCTGTGAAGCCATTTTCTGGCACCAATTTCTGATGGATCTGACAGTCTAACAGAAATATCATCTCACACCTCCGGGTTTCCTGCAGCTGCAGTGGCTGCCTGTGCAGGGCACTGACTTACAGCTTCCATTTGTGTGACCCTGGGTGAGGCTGGGTCTCTCTGAACCTGTCCGAGACTCTGCAGCTGGAGCTGGGTGTGACCAAGCTTGGAGAATTCCCAGGGCACAAGGGGGTCTCCCGAGCACAAAACCCGAGGGACCCCTCTACCTCGTAGCCCTCCCTGAACCCACCAACCGTCCTTCTCTGCTGCAGACACAGGCCTGGCCAAATGAGTCCCTGTCCATGTGCCATGCTGGGTCTCTGTCCCTTGCACTCTGTCTGTCCGCTGCCTCTGTCACTACAGACCCATGTGTAACTCCTTTCCCTTCCCATCTGAAGACTTTGCAGACTCCTTTTTTTTTTTTTTTTTTTTGTGCTTGTGCCTTCTCCACACCCTGTAAATCTTTGAAATTCTCACTTGGTATCAGCACCTGCGCCCTTGGAAACTTGGGGGTGGGGTGTGATATGAAATTTAGAGTTAAGCAGACGTTGCTTCCCGTCAGTGATGGGCTGGGGTAGCCTAGCCTCTTAGCTTCAGCTTCTTCCTCTTGGAAAATCCTTGCCTCTCAGTGGTGCTGTGAGGATTAAGGGTCTTAAATATCTGGGTCTTTCTAGACACCTCTCCAGAGAAGACGTACAAGGGTCAACAAACATCTGGACCGATGCTCAACATTACTTATCATTAGGAAAATGAAAACGAAAACCACAGGGAGATGCCATTTCATATCTCAAGAATGGCTACAATAACATAAAAGAAAAAAACACTAAATTTAAGGATGTGGAGAAACTGGAGCTCTTGTCTATTGCTGGCAATAGTGTTAAAATGGTGCAGTAACTGTGGGAAACAGTTTGATGACTCATTAAAAAGTTAAACATAGAATCCCCATATGATCCAGCAGTTCTGCTCTTAGGTATGTATCCCAAAGAATAAAAAGCAGGCATTCAAACAAAATCTTGCACATGAATGCCCAAAGCAGCATTATTCACAATAACCACAAGGTAAAAAAAAAAAAAAATCCAAATGCCCACCAACTGATAAATGACAGTAAACAGAATGTATTCTGTCTGTACGATGGGATAGTACTCAGCGATAAGAAGGAGTAAAGTTATGCTAAGTGAAAAACTCAGAAACAGAAAGTTATATATTGTATAATCCCATTTATATGAAGTATCTAGACTAGGTAAATCCAAAGAAACAGAAAGTGGTTTCCCGGGGATAAGATGTGAGAAGGGAGGGTGATTGCTTTAATGTGTATAGGGTTGGTTTCCTTTGGGGTAATGACAATATTTTGGGTCTGGATAGAGGTGATGGTTGTAAGCAGGGAAGCCAGACTTTTTACTTGGTGGCTCTGGACTCCAGGGTCATAGGTAGGAGCTGCCAGATCTTCTTAGGTCTAGACCTGGCACAGAATCACTTCTGCCAGAATCCATTTGATCAAAGAAAGCCACAGGGCCAGTCCGGATTCAGGGGAGGGACAACACAAGAGCAGGCTCTGCAGAGGTGTGGGTCTCCGGGGCCACATTTGTACACCAGCCGCCATACACAGTGCTCATTTCTAGAACTGAGGTTTACTCATACGTCTGGATGCCCCATTTGCCCCTCTTGTTGGGTCCCTTATCTTGCGACGATAACATCTGGTTCCTAAACAATGATCCAGTCATTCCTGCCCCCTCCCTGTCCTTCCCCTGCCTCTCCCCTACCAGGTAGTCACTGGAAGTCCTGTGTGCTCTGCAGCCCAAGTATTTCCGCTCTTTCCCACTCTGGTCTCCCACAAGGCTGCCATTGTGCCACGCATGGACTAATGCAAGGACCCCCTCTGACCACCCAGTCTCCCAGAGTAGCCCCCACAGCCCACCACATGCTCTCTGCAGAGTGACTGAGTAAATAATGGGTCCCATCCTCCACTGCCTACTGCCCCTGCCCAGCTTCTTGAGCCTTTGACAGTGTCCACACCAAGCTCTTGAGCTTAACGCCCAGGTCACTACCTCCTTCCACGGTGGTGTCCAGCTGCCTCTATCGAAAGGCTCGGTTCTGTTTGCTGTAATACTCACCATTCACTGTTCTTATCCCCTGGCCCCCGCCAACCAGAACTCTCCTCCTCCTGGGTTCAACTTCTGTTATGTAGTTCTCAAACTTGTAGTTATTTTCAAGTCTTCTCTCTCCTTAGGTTGAACTTTCATGGAATTAATGGTACTTGAATTTTTTAGATCTAAAAAAAGGCAATTTCATGTGGTTCCACGAAATGGGTTACAAGTGACTATATCCTGGTGTCCTTGACACCTGACACTAGGTCTTAATTAGTCAATCACAGGCACTGGGCCTTTGGAAAGAATTCTGGAAAATCTAGAAAAGGCAGGTGTGACCCCAGGGACATGGAGCAGGAATCTGATTCAAGAGAGATGGAGGCTCTAGAATGAGTCCCCACAGGACATCCAGTAATGACCTCTGTGAAGGGGGGGGGGTCACATCGGACTGATCAGACATGCACAGCACTCCTTAATGCAAAAGAACACATATCAGCCCTGGGACAAAGGGAAGAGGGACAAGGACAGACCCAGGAGAAGGACAGGAAGTGTTTCAGAGCTGTGTCACAACAGCTAAAGCTGAGCTTTGCAAAAACAAATGTTTTTGTTTGATTACATTTGGCTTTGCTGGTACTGTTTGTGTATTCATTTCCTCTTGTTGTTATAACAAACCTAGGGACTTGCAACAACATAGATTTATACTCCTGCAAATCTGGAGGTCAGAAGTCTAACTCGGGGCCCACTTGACTGAAAGCCAAGGCATCCACAGTGCTGGTTCCTCTGGAGGCTCCAGGGCAGACTCTGTCTCCCTGCCTAGCTTCTCTCGAGGCTGTGCACATTCCTTGGCCAGTGGCCCCTTCCCTGTCTTCAAGGCCAGGACCATGGGTGAGGTCTCTCTCAGGTCGCGCTCTGTGGACTTCCTTTTCCACTTTTAAGGTCCCTCTTGATTCCCTCGGACCATCAGGATAATCCAGGGCGAACTCCTTATTTTAAGGGCAGTTGTTTTCCAGCCCTTATTTCTACCTGCAACCATACTTTCCTTAATCCCATCTACCTCCTCTGTCATGTGACATGTTCGTTCACTGAGCCTAGGGCTTGCAATGGGGCATCTTTGGGAGGCCATGCTGGCTACCACAGATTTCTCTGGAAGAAGATATATAGAAAGAGAAAGGAAAGAAAGCAAGAGGTCCACTGTGTGGGGGAAGTGGTCTTAGCAGATGTCAGAGCCCACTCAGAGGCTCCCTGCTCCATGAAGGGTAAAGCAAACAAATTGAAGGAGATAGCATAGCAAATGAGAAGCTTGGTTCACAAATTCAAATTCAGAAACCATATTCTCTATTTTTTTTTTTCCAGTTGACTCCAACCTGAATCCAAGTTCCTACCATGCCGGCTCTCAAGAAAACCAGTTTAAATTGTAACCAGGGCTTTCTTTTGGCCTCAGAATTGAGCAGGAGCTGTGCCTGTGATACTAGAATTCTGAGAGGCTGAGGCAGGAGGGTTGCAAATTTGAGCTTAGTGTTGGCAATTTAGAGACTTAGTGATATCCTATCTCAAAATAAAAAGTTAAAAAAGGGCTGGAGGTGTAGTTCCGTGCAAAGGCCTTGGGTTCAATCCCCAGGGCTAGAAACAAACAAACCAACTAATCATCAAACCAGCAACGGGGGAACCATCAATCACCATCAACAACAGTGTGCTGTTATTCTCAGCATTTACAGGTATTAACTCATTTAATCCTCACAACAATTCTGAGACAAATAACACCAGTGGTCCCATTTTACGAGTGAGGAAACTGAGGCCCAGAGACATTCAGGAACCTGCCCAAGCCCTCGGAGTGCCAGGCTGTTAGGGTTATGGCTGACACCTCCTGGTCTACACACAAAGTGGCCCTTTGAAGATTTTCTCTGTTCAGTGCCTCTGGGGTTGGTGGGGGTCTCTGTGCTCTGCCCACCTGCCGGGCACTACCCAGCCAGCCACAGACTTAGGTCTGACCACTTCCTCAGCTCTGCCCACTCCTGTGCCTCCCTCTTGCCTTCAAGACATTTCTCCCACCCCTATCTCAGGGAATTCTGTCTTTTACTGTTCCACTTGCCACTGAAACCACAGTCTCTGCAACTAACACCAGCATTAGGCATTAAGTGGGAGGGAACGAGTAGGTAAGCAACCCTTGCCCGGGGTGAGTCTCTCACCTGACACTTTGGTGAGAGGACACTCAGCTATTACCTCAGGAGCCACCCCTGCCCCGGGAGGAAGGGCACACCCTGCACCCCTCACACCCCAGAGTGCGGGGAGTCCCAGGGACCAGGACCAAACTCTGCCCTGTCCTCCACAAGGAGCCCTGGAGAGGGCTGGAGCTACCAGGGGGCTGGCAGATGCTGAACTAATTTTATAAAAATGGAAAAGGAGGGAGATTCCAAAACCAACAAACACGAACCTTGGCAAAACCTTTCGAAGCGATTATTAAACAAGCAATTTGTAAGCTCTGAGCAGAGGAAATGGTCTCACTTCCTTTAATAATGGGGTCACGAGAGGAGGATGGAGGGGACGCTGGACTAGGGCAGACTCTGGCTGTGGAGACTCTTGCCGCACTCTCGAGGGCGAGGTGGACAGAAGTCTGCATGGAAACTGGGTAGATGGGTTTGTGGCTGGTTCAGTGAAGGGAATCGAAGAATTTCATCCTCTGTGTGGGGCGGCTGGGGTCAGGGCTGACCTGGACTGATGGTGCAGAGCGGGTGTGGCCCGGCCTTGCCACAGTCCACGCTCGAATGAATAACGAGAGGAGACCGGGGGAGTCCCTGGGGCCAGCGCTGGCTTTCAGTGCAGGCCTGGTTCCCATGGGGGCTCAGGCACAGATCCCAGCCTGACTCGCGGTCACACCCTGTGTGCTTTCGTGTGGTTGTTTTTAAACGTCTTTGAACTTGCTTCTTCTTCTAACTAGGATAATGAATAAAAGCCACTCGTGGCTGGCTGCAGTGGCGCACACCTGTCATCTCAGCTGTGGGAGAGGCTGAGGCAAGAGGATCCCAAGTTTGAGGACAGCCTGGGCAACTTTGTGAGACCCTGTCTGAAAGTGAAGACTGGAAAAGGGCTGAAGATGTAGCTCAGTGGTAGATGGCTTGCCTGGCCTGGGAAAGAGCCTTGGTTCCATTCTTAGTACTGCAAAACAAGTGACGTGTGCCACTTCCCGAAGGGCTGTGTAGGAGCCAGTGCAGACTTAGCAGTGTTTCTCTTTCATTTGCTGTGGAGACTGAGAGTGACTTGCAGGACGGAGAGGCTCTGTCAGCCCCCCTCTCAGTGCTCCCTGCAGTCCGAGATGGGCAGGGAGCGCTAGCAAGAGAGGAACCCCGTTTTGAGTCACTGTGACGTGTGAGGTTTTGTTATCGCAGAAAAATCGAGTGACTTGATGCAGCAGCCCTTCAATAAATTCGTGTTGAATAGTCCACAAATTCTACTGCCATCCTCATAAAGCCCCTGAGTTAAAGAGCCCCACTCTACATCGGATCTACATGTCATGATTATTATTGTTGTTATTATTATTTTGAGACAAGATCTCACTACATGATCCAGGTTGGCTGTGAATTCATGGCAATCCTCCTGCCTCAGCCTCCTTGGCCCATACCACCACACCTGGCCATGGTTTTGAGTATCGAGTACTTTGACATTTACAGAGCACAGATGTAAACATTTTACATGGACTTACCCACTCGGGTCTCTTAATAACCCTCTAAAGTGCTATCATTATTCCCATTTTTCAGGTGAGGAAGTTGTGATTCAGAGAGGTTGAGAGGTTAACCTCAGACCCGCTGGATTCCACTGGCCTTTATAGTGGGTGCGGCAGGCAAGCAGTTTGCAGGTCGCAGTCAAGGTGTGCTCCCTGGCAGAGGTAAGACCTGTCACCACCCTTTCCTCAGCCACCGTGTGTGCATGTCTGTGTGTAAGGAAACCAGGCAACTGTGTTGTAGGGCAGAGCAGACAGCATGAGGACCTGCCAAGCTGGGTGACAGGTCACCTAGATGACTCCATGTCTGGTTAACATCTCAGGATATTTTAAGTGGTTTGGCTGCCAGTAAAATTCCCTACAATGTGCTTTGGGGAAGAAACACCAAATCATAGGAAGAAAAAAAAAAAAAAAAACCTCCATCCTTACCCTTACGTGTTTCAATCCATGTGTATTCTTTGGGAAAATTCAATCCATATGTCTTTTGTACATTAAAATGTTTCCTGGGGAGTATTTGACTTCCAAAAATTTCAAAACCTTCCCCTGCTTCCCTCTCCCTGCTTTCTGCATGAGCCCATTGTTCCCAACACAGTAGAACAGGAATGCACATTAGCGAAGGGAAACCCCCTGGGAAACACCCAGGCTGCACTCGGCAGGGACTGACTCCTCTGCACCACTGAGCTGCCTCAGGCCCTGGCACCTCCCAGCCTCACCCCAGGTGAGACAGGCCGGATGCCCTTGCCCGTTCCTGTGCTTCTGAACAGTGGATGCAGCCTGCAGGACCTCGTTCTCTTTGCACACTTGAGGTCCAGACAACCAGATGGCAGAACTGTGCACAGCTCCCATTTTACAGACGGTTGGAGGCTGCACCTCCCGGTCTCCCCGTAGCTCTCCTCGCTCCCACGTGGCCCTCTGGGGAAGGCCGAGCGTGCGGTGCAGCAGGTCTGATGTCCAGGGTGGTCAGGCCAAGCTCCAGGAGGTGGAAGCCATAACAGTTATTAATGCCTGACATTTCTATAACACTTCATAGTTTTTGAAATGCTGTCCGCAGTTGCATGGAGCCAGCAGTTTTCCAGGGCCAGAAAACTAGGACTTGAGGGTCTTTGTCCTGTCTCTGCAATCGGGACAAATCATTTCATCTGTCTGAGCCTCAGTCTGTTCACCTGTGAAAACAGGGACAGCAAGGATCCCTACCTGGAAGGGCAGTCATGCGTCTCATGGAAAATGTTGGTGCTCAGCCTTCCAAGGTTCAAGGAGCTGAACACCAACCGTGCTGCCACGGAAGCGACTCCTCATCTCACCTGCCGCTCCAGTCTTGACATCAACTGCTCGAAAGCGACACATGAGTTTTCAGCTTCCCAGACTCTTTTCTAAACAGGAAAGTGGGTGGTGTAACTCTCTGGCTCGACTTTCTGTGCGGGGTTCTCCCTGTTGGTGACAGTGTATGCTGGTCCCGGGATTCCAGGCGCTGGGGCCCATTTCTAGGAGGGACCAGGAGCCTCATGGGGAAAGAGCTCAGCCTAAGGAAAGGAAGGGCAGAAGGCAGAGTAGGTGGGGTTGTCCTAAGGCGAGGACAGGATGAGCAGGAGACAGTGACTTCTGGAAGTGCTCTGTGAGACCCCAGGAACACACGGCGAGGTGACTCAGCACCGAGGCCCACATAAAGACAGAAGCATGGAGACACCTCGGCCAGCAGCCACATCGCAGGTCGCAGGTCCCTTCTTGGACTCCAGGCAGCACTCAGAGGTGCACGGGAATGGGAACGAGTACTCTCTTCCCAAGCACTGACTCACCCTCACGGGTTCTGAAAATTGTGGGGGAGTATGTGGGCATCCCAAATGGCAGGGGAAGGTGAAAAGTCTGACAAAATCTATCAGGGCTCAGCCAGTTGGTGCCACATGAGCCTCCTGTGGAGCTGCCACCTCACAGATGTGGTTTAGCCGCACGTTAGGATTACCCGAGGGGCTTGGGAAACCACCCACATCCAGGCTGTGCCTGGATCGCAGCTGAGAACCTCTGGGGTGAGACCCAGGCACCAGTATTCTTTAAAATCCCTAGTGCCAAAGACCCTTGTGCTGAAGACGTGATCCTCAGCCCGTAGAGCTGTGCAGAGGTGGTGGAATCCTTAGGAGTGGGGCACAGCACTGTTACTGGGGGTGCACACTTGAAGGGGACATTGGGACTCTGGCCCCACCTCTTCCTCTTTCTCTCACTCCCTCACTCTGTTTCCCTGGCACAGGGAGGTGAGCAGCTTCCTCTGCCCTGTGCTTTTGCCATGATGTGATCTGCCCACCACAGGCCTAGCAGCAACAGACAGTGGGCTGAAACCTCTGAAATTTGATCCAAAATAAACCTTTCATCTTTTTATGTTGGTTATTTCAGAGAGTTGTGACAGTAATGGAAAATGGACTCACAAACTGGGTGATGCTAATATCCAGCCAAATTTGAAAGAAGGTGAACTGGGAAACTTTAAGGAAATGCTCATTCCCCAGCCTTATCCCCAAACAATTAAACCAGACTCTGATGGAGGCATCATTTTGTTCAGTTTTGCTTGTTCTCCAGGTAACCCTAATGTGGGCAGGAGTGGAAGTCACTGCTAAGACCCAAAGCCCTCACTGTGCTAATGATGACTCCACAGCCCAGGGGGTCATGGCGCCTGTGCACAGACACGTAGCACACAGTAGGACTGCAGCATGAACCCAGTCCAAGGTCCTGCATCCTAGTCCAACATTCTTTCTATCACATGTGGCAGAGGTTAAACAGAAATTTTTTATAGCAATTAAATCAATAGAGTTTAAGAAAAGTGAAAGAGAAATGACTCATGAGTCAGGCAGCTCCCAGAACCAGCACAGGTTCTGGAAACTCCAGTCAGCATCATCAGACGGTGTTTGTAGCAAAATGGAAGCAAGACAGAGAGAACAACTTACTTTGCTGCAATTTAGTCAATCAGTCATTAGTTAACTATGTTCGGGGCATTCTGCAACCAACCAAAGATTAATTAGTGTGATTAAACTCTACATGGTTTTGGTCTGTTGGGCTCAGGCAGGTACTGGGTCCAGATCCATGGCCTCCTACAATGCTATTTAACAAAATGACACATACAGCCTCCCTCTAACGATGCATTTCACAATTTGGGTGTCAGGTTGGCACATTTAGTCAAGGAAGCTTGGGGATGAGTAGTCCCTTGACGAGCATCGACTCATCCCCATGGATTTGAGAATTGTGATGCACTGAAGTGCACGTGGGGTCCAAAGAGAGCCCCCCACCCCGAGTAACCATGGAGTAACCATTCTACTCCTGGACCTGTCTCAAACACAATGGGAAAAGTCCTTTGGAGACATAGCACCCAATGCTTTGGGGACATGTTTAGAGTTCTTGTGCCATAGATAGTTCTTGTGATGTAGATGATGGTGACAAAACATAAACCATATAAGTAAAAATACGGAAGAAAGAACAATGCCCATCTGGGAATCCTGTGTTGCTGCTGGCTAAGATGGGCTTCTACCCCTTCTGTCCATTAAACTCTTAATAAATTGCATTCTTTGTTAAAAAGAAAAAAAAAGAACAATGTCCAAAGCAAGTTTCCGATCTACACATGCCCTGGGCTGTTTGGAAAGTTCCTCGGTTTTCTGCGCCTCTTGGCCTGATTTATGGTGCTCTTTCTATCCCACCCTGTGATTTGCTGGGAACACCATGGACCTGGACATAGGCGTCCTTGGTTCCCTTCCAGCTCCATGAAAAATAAGTGTTGGGAACCAGCGTGTACCGAGTACCTACCATGTGTAGACACAGAGCTTTCACATCCTCGACTTCTCTTGACACTCAAGTGGGGATCATTAAATGCCCATTTCACAGAAGAGAACACTGGGGTGCGGTGAGATTGAATAGCTTGTTCTTAGTTACCTGGGTAGTAAGTGATGGAACTGGGATCTAAGTTAAAGCTTCCAAGTTCCCACTTTCTCTCCTGGAGCGCCTTGATTCTCAGAGCGGGCCTCACTCCCGTCACTGTGTTAACTCTGCTCTCTTCCTCCTCTGTCACAGTGTTCTACCTCTTTTGAGGTCAGTGTCTTGTTCCTTGTCTTCGTGGCCTCTGGGGACTCGGCCCCTGAGAGGAGTCCAGAGCAGTAGGACGGTGTGTGGCCACCAGGATGGCTGGAACCTGGATTCTCAGCCTTCGGAGGAGACAGATGTGCCAGACCCTGTGCAGCAGGTACCTTGCGCCACGCTGCCCCGCTGGGACCTCATCTTTGAGTTTCCTCTTCCATGTAAGAAGTCTCCTTCCTAGGAAATTTCTTTCAGATCCAAGTACACAAACGGGGTGGTGAGTGCAACCTGTGATCCTCTTGTGTTGAGCTTACATGGAATGGGACAGTGGGTTGGCATTTTAAATTTTATATGACATTTTTATTATTACTATAGCTTTACAAGAACATTAAAAGAATTTAAAGGGAAAAAAGCCAATGTATGATCCTACCTACTCCTCTTACACCATTATTTTCACTTATTGGAGGTGGAGAAATACAAATTTTTTCCTTAGTTCCACTCAGTGTTTATAAGTACTTTAGTGTTCTGTTTATTTTACTTATAACCAGTTTATAAACTTATTTCCAGAATCTTGTTTCATGTTGATCCATCTTAATATCTGCAGGGTCTTTTTCATAGTTGTTTGTTTGTTTGTTTGCTTTTTGTCCCATAGTTAAACTGTACCCCCATAGTTGAAGACTGAAAATCATCTTTTAAATAAAGATGTGATGAACATCGTTGTCCCGACACCTACCTTCTTTTTTTCCTTCTCTCTAGAATTATTTCTTCAGGTATGTTTTAGAGGGCAGAGAGGCCAGGACTGGTGAGAGGAAGTGGGATCGGGAGGGATGGATGGCAGATACAAAAAGGGGAGGCAGACCAGCTTTGCCTGAGTTTTGTCCACCAGAACCTCCTTCTTCAGTCACATGAAACACGTTTTCCTGTGGGGGTTGGAGTGGGGATGGACGCCACACTGCACAGCAGCGCCAGCTGGCACCTGTGGAATAAGCACTGTACGCAGATGCTGAGTGCTTCGTGAAAATAACCGTTGCACCCTCCTGTGCAGTTAGGTGGGCATTTTGCAGTGAGGGACTGAGACACAGGAGGATGCGCATGCTCTGGAGATGCTAGCGATGGTGACTGCTGTACTTCCAGACCCTGGAGAGTAAGGGAGACTTACTGAGGAAGTTTGGAACCAACCCTGCCTCACACCCCAGCCCAGGGTGGAAGTATGTGTAGTGGTGGCATAGTGATGGTGAGGGGACAGGGAGATGCTCCTGGGAGTGCCAAGCATGGTGGCACACACTTGTAATCCCAGCACTTGGGAGGCTGAGGCAAGAGGATCGCAAGTTTGGGGCTATCCTGGGCTACACAGTGAGTTCAAGGCTAGCCTAAAGTGCATGGTGAGACTCTGTCTCAAACAAACAAACAAACAAACAAACAAACACTCTTGGGAGAACTAAAGAAGACAAAAGGCTAAGTGTACTTGAGGATTTTCTCTATACAATTGAGGAGTTTCTTTCCCCTCTACAGTGATTGATTGATCCTATCAACTTGAAAAGTTCAGAAGTTTAAGTTGGCTCAGGTGTAGAGGACCCACTCTAGGGTGGCGCCTGCGCGGTATAAAAGGGAAATGAGGAAGGACTGATGGGTTTCCATTCTTTGGAGGAGTTCCAGTCCTCGCCTTCAGCTTGGACATTGTTTCCTGGTTTATAGTGCAGACTTCGGCTTCCAGTGCGAATCCTCCAGCCTTCCGGCCTAGACTCGTCAGCCTTCCATCACAGACCCATCGGCCTCCTGATATGGACGCACAGGACACTGCAGTGAGCTGCAGACCTCGGATTGAACCAACCCTTCAGCCTCCAGTGTGCAGACACCCTCTACACACTTCTTCATCCAACTCCGTGGCTGACCATTGTAAGCCAGTCTTGTAGTTTATTACACATTTATATACCTTGTGTTATATCTGTTTCTCCAGTAAAACCCTGACTGATACAGATTTTGGTACCGGGAGTAGGGCCATTGCTGTGGTGTTGCCTGGCCATGTGGTTTAAGATCCTTGGGAATTAATTTGGAAAGGTTTTGCGAGACTGACTGAAGAGGTAGCTCACATAGACTGTGAACTATATGGGAGACTCCAGTGAGAGCCTGGAAAATCAGAGTACTGATGGAAAAGCTGCTGGTTGGGATGAGGCTCAGGAGGCTTCTATTGAGAAAGATTGCACTGGCTGCTGGATCCCAGGTGGTATATGTTGTGCTTTGGCAGAAAATTGGTCTGCATTTTGCTTGTGTTTAGAGACAGTGCCTGAGTAGCAGAAAAATTTCAATACACAGTACTGTTGGGATGGTGGCATGATTACTGTTGAGAGCCTTCGGCCAGATTCATGTTTGAAATTAAGACCGAAGAGTGAGCAGGGTGGTTTGACGCATTTGGCCAGAGGGAAAGCTCCAGTGGAGTTGTGTACTGCAAGGATGAAACAGGAAAATGCGGGTGTTGAGAAGGAACAGGACAATGAAAAATGACCTAAGACCTTTTATCAGAAAGGAAGAGTATTTGAAATGTGGAAGATTCCTGTTTTTTAGTGTCGCCAGGTCCTGTTGCTAAAAGTTTGTGAGAAGCAAGGATTGTGATTGTAATAGCTCTTTTAATATGTTTTTAATGTAGTTTTTAGAAAAATGTTTACAATCAGATTAGTCAAAGTGTTATGGTTTTTAACCTTGAATTTTGATCACCCTTTGAATATTTTGCTTTTGATGCTGAAATGAGTGCAGTAAGAGTTGTGTATGTGTAGTTGTTTTATTAAATGTAAATCTAAATAGACCAAGACAGGTTAACTTTTCACAAATCTGCCACTGGAGACTATAGTTTAAGGAAGCGTGTGTGGTTATAAAGTTGACTAGGGGTGAATTGTGGATTGACTAAATGGTAACACCCAGCTGAACTGAATCAGCGTGGTGCTGGGTGTGCAAGGCCCACTTGAGGATTGTTGCCAACAGCATAAAAAGAGAACCGAAGAAGATGGTGTGCTGCTGATTCTCCTGGAGAAGCTTGTCCCTCCCGATTGTAGATACATTTATTTTTTAAAACTTTTAGTTGATCCACAAAAATTATACATACTTATGTCTTACAATGTGACGTTTTGATACATATATACATTATGCAATGTTCTAATCAGGGTAACCTATTTATCTCAAACATTTATTATTTTTTATGGTGATGTAGTTGTATTTTGTTTTGTTTTTTGTTTTTTTTGAAACAGGGTCTCCGAAAGTTAAGTTGCCCATGCTGGGCTTGAACTTGCACTCCTCCTGCCTCAGCCTACCAGAGTGCTGGGATTATGTAGTCAATGCATATATTCTACCTCTGTCTATGTAGGATGCTATTAGAAGGCAAGATCTGTATCACATCCTTCTTTTGTCTTGAGAGTTGATGAGGACCCCCTTTTTAAAAATTTTTATTGGTACATGCTTGAAGTACATTATGATTACGTTCATGGTGGGGCATTGGTACATGTACATAACAGATCTCAATTCTTTTTTCCCCTTTCCCTCCACCCCTCTTTTTTTTTTTTTTTGCCAGCATCAGATTCACTTACTTATAAGTTCTTATAGAGTTAATTATTATGCATACAGATTAATAGCCAGACTAACAGGCCAAAAAGCATATAAAATGAGAACCCTGCTATTACAGACTGGAACAATGATGGCCAGGCTCAGCCTTGAGAGGAAAGCGGTGGTGGGATCTCAGGTGCTAGAAAAAGATGAGAAGGACAAGCCAGGCAGAGCCTGTTCCTCAACAGACTTACAACCACAGAGGTTTTGCAGCTAACCAGTTATGCCTAATAAATAATACCCATATATTCTCTTGTAACAAGCTCAAATACATTCATGTCTCTATAGATACCTTCCATGCTACCTGTCAGTCATTCAGGTAAGCAAAGGAAACATGTCATACAACACTGTGTATCAACATTTGCTAACTTAAAGGAGTCAACAAAACGGGATATTGGTCCTGCTTATATTAGTAAACCCTTTCAGTGTTTTCCTCATAACCAGGATATAAAACATGTTACAAAAATACCCTATAATCCCAAATGTCAATCAATAATTGAACACAGTCATTTTAAATTAAAAAAATCAATTAGCCAAAACAACAACAACAACAACAAGAAGGGACAATACAGTCAGAACTCTTCTCAAATGTTTTTCAAGTTTCTGACCCCTACCCCTGATTTTGACTTGCTGCCAGCCATGATACATTGGGGACAAGAATCTGCCCATTCTTTGAAGTCCTTGCACCCTGTAGCTTGGTGTGACCTCCAAATAGGTGTTTGGAATAGTCTAGCTTCACTTTTAAATTGGGGTCGAGAATATTCTTATATTTCCACAGATTATTGGCAGACATTAGACCATCAAAGCTGTTGCGTGGCCAGAATCCAATGCACCTGCACAACATGTCAAGGCCTGGAGTGATGAACCTGACAGTGCATCGTTCACTATCCTGGGAAGGCCTGCAGCAGACCGTTTGTGGGGCTTGCCATCTATTTAACAGTCAGTGTTTGGTTCAGTCACTTGTTAATTTTTTCTTTACAATGCTTGCTATCCTGGCAGCTACAGTATGTATTCCTATGATTCAGGGAGAGGAGTTCTGGGCTTGCATACCTAATCTACCTCTGCTCAGACCCCTAACTTGGATAAACAAGCCACCAGAAATTTTCCATTCTATAGAAAGCAAAAATGCTACATATACTATTCTGCCAGGCCCTCATATTTTTATGCATTTACAAGAACAAGCTAAACTAAATATTACCTCTCACTTTGTATATCCTCCCTTATGTGTAGTGCATCTACCACAGGATTCTAGCCCATGTATGTCAGCTGTAGATCAGACTTGGAAAATATAACTCTCTACAGGACAATTCGCCTTATTGACTTTAACTTCTGTTCCCTCAAATGGTAACCTTATTGGAAATTTTAAACCTAATATTCCTATCTGTATTCCAGAAGCTCATGTCCCTCATTTCAAAGAAGGTGATTTGGGTCTTTGGCAGTCTTGCAGAGACCCATACCATGGATGGGTTACATGCAAGTTTAATTATTCATTCATAGATTGGTCCCCCAGAGGATTCCTTGTGGGAAAGGATTGAGACTGGCATGAGATTTCTTTTTCAGGCTCTCCTGGCAATACAATGACCTCAGAAGCCTTGTCTGATGTTACATGGTCAGGTAGAGGCCTCAATTCTCCTATTCCTAGACTTATCATCAGTGACAAGGCTGGACCCACACAGCATACTTTATAGAAGTTAGCCCTACCTTTTCATTCTGAACAGCTGCAGACTGGATATTTGCAGCCAGTAAATGGAGGAAAATTCAAAATAGTATTGCAAGATCATAGGTATGTAAGAGTACACATAAGTTATATGATCCTCATGTACTGTTGATAGGAAAGATAGAATGGCAACAAAATATATTTTTATGTACTAATTGTTATCTAACCCATTATAGCATACCTGAATTTCTTTTTAAGGACTCCACAATAATAATAATGAGCAGGATGCCCGGAATTTGGCTTCCAGTCAATCTAATGGAGACTTGGTATCATTCCCCTACTGCCCTCTTGGTAGAAACCTTAATTAAAACATTAGCAATCTAACCAAGGGGATGCTTGGGTAGATTACTGCAGGGATTACTTCCCTAGTTCTTTTGATAGCCAGCACAGCTATTGGCTCCATGGCATTAGCCCATTCAGTATAAACGGCTCACTTTGTAGATAATTGGGCAAAAACTGCTGATAAGAGCTGGAAAATTAAGCAAGAGATTAATATAAAATTGTAAATCTGAGTGAGAATTCTAGAAACTTCCATCCTGTGAATGGAAGATCAGATTGAAAGTTTGCGGTTACAACAGGGTCTAAAGTGTCACTAAAATATGACTCATTTTGTATCACCACATTACCATATAATAAAAGCCTACATCCTTGGGGAAAGATCATACACAAGGAGCAATCCATCAGAATATCACTACCGATATAGATGGTCTTCAGAGACTAGTGCTGTCTATGTCACAACAGACAGCTACTTTTGATACTCAAAGATTGGGATGTTTGCTGATGCTATAGAACAATTGAATCCATTTGCATATCTCAAGTCTCACTTTTGATTTTATGCCAGAATTAGTGTGCTCATTCTATTATTTATGATTTTTCTAATTAAAGCCTGTCATAGAGGATTCATAACCCAGAGATGACTAGAGGCCATTCAACCAAGACTAATCCTGCAGGAGGTACAAGACAAGAAAGGGAGAGATGTAGGAGACAATTTGAGTGACTCGCCTTAACTGCAGAATGACTCCTGCAACATTAGTTAAATTGAATCTTATTTCCATATACTGTCTTGTACAGAGCAGGCTATGCTATTCCTTTCTCCCTTCAGTTGGCTCTAAGTGATGCAAATGAGGCCAGCTAAGGTACTAGTATGTAATCTTTTAGGCCAACTGACAGTTTCCTGTTTCCTTGCATAGTGCTTGCTGTAAAAAGATTGGATCACAGTGGGATGGCAGAGCCAGTCAGCTCCAGCAATGTCAGCTGGGTATGAACCTCAAAGTAAGGGGTTATGACTTTCCAGGGCACAAAAGTTTACACACCAGAAACTGAAGCAACAGTCTCCTAATACAATTCAAATGCTACCTTAATTGAATTATGCAGACTGATCCTGCTACAGTATCATTCTCCCTGCATTTTGCAAAGGTGTTTTTCTCCCTACCTGGCTAGCCACTGAGGTTACTCACATAGTTCCTGTCATTCTCACTGTCACTCATCCTTGAACCACTCTCTTCTTCAGGAGATAAATTCTGGGAGAGGCCTTGGATCGAGGTCTTTGTCTGCATATCCTCATTTGGATTGGGCTTAGGACTCCTAGGCGGCCCTTAACTTTGAATATATCTTAGTGTTTTTATGCTCTTAGTGTACGTTGCATTGGAGGTGGTAGATTGGAATTAACTTGCCAAGATTCCAATAATGTTTCAATGGAATTACAAATTTACAGATATACCTTTCTGGATTATGAGGAGGACTGGAAAAAGGATTACAATACTTGGATTACAATATTCAATTTTTGGGATACAATAAGGGCATTGGGGATGAGCAGGGAGTGCAGGGTTAGTAGGGGACCAGGGAGAAGACTGAACCCACTAAATTGGGTCCATACTGGGGAAAGTGAGAAATAAAACTGCAACAGGACACTTTGACTGGCTTTTGGCTTGGGAAATGATCCTTTTTCAGGTCTGATTTTTTTTTTTTTTTTCTGGCTCAGGACAGAGAACAGTGGTGGCGTTGAGGGTCTGATTACATTTGGCACTTTCTTGCAATCAAGAAAGTAAAAAAAATAATCCAACACTAGATTAGGTAAACAAGTGAGATCCAAGTTGCCCCATCCACAGTCTGAGTGAAAACAGGCTGCCTAGTGCTGGTCTCAATTCAGACTGTGTTTCTCCAGATGAGCCCTGTCCCATACGGCCAAAGCGACCTTGTCCTCCCAGAGGGTGGGACCTGGCCACATCCTTGGCCAAGGCCACATCCTGGAACAGGCGATGCTTGGGCTGGACTCACCCCATAGCTCTACAGTGGGTTGCTAGAGAGGTGGCAGAGGATATTTTCTCTGCAAATCTTGCTGTTTTCCTTGCCCAGAGGTTCCGAAACTCCATTCAAGTACTAAGGAAAACCTGGGAGGAAGAGACCACCTTCTGGACTGGGCAGGATTTGCTCCAAAAGCCTCTGTGACCTCGGTCCCAGGTCTCCCCTTCCCTTCCCTCATTCTCTAGGGCTGGCAATGGGGAGAAGAGGTCAGCCCCTCACTCTGGGGCCCAGCCTTCTGCACTGTTTGCTAATTTTGGTTGGGACTCTGGCGTTAAGTGAAAACATCAGGGATTCCTGGCAAGGACTCAGACAAAATGAGAATTAGGAAAACAGAAGAGTCTCCAAGTCTTCCTAAGCCATGTAAGCAAATAGCCCAAGCTGTTGAAGGTCCCTGGAGAGCATCCTTTGGCAACAGACAGCCCCAAGCCACCTGCCTCGAGCTTGGGAGGCTTCCTCTGCCTGTGGTTTCTGTTAGAAACGCCGAGGGATACATCTGCCTGATGCCTGGATGTTTCCACAGGAAAGGAAATGCCTTGAACTCAGCAAGTCAAAACCAAACCCACCCCAGGCCCTCACCTGTCTGTATCTCTAGTGCCCTGTGCACCCTGAAACCAGAACCAGACTTGTGGATGAGCCTCTGGCCCTTCTGTGCAGACACCAAAGGACCCCCAGCTCCACGCTCTCCATTCTGCTTCTGCCGCCTCTTTCTTGGTTCAAGACTCTTGCTCAGAATGAGTCGCAGTCAACTCTCGCATGAACTTCCTGCCTCTACCCTGCCCATACTCAGAACCAGTTTTGACCCAATGGCCAGGAGACTCCATTCAAGTACTAAGATAATCATGTGCCCCGTCCTTCACTCCCTCAGCGTATGTGTTGGAGCAAAGGCTTGAAGACTAAAGTGCCGAAGGGGAAGGTGGTGGCTGAGTTTGGGTCAGGAGATAAATCTCTGTCCAGCTCCCTTCCCCTGCAGGAGGGCAGGGGGAACAGGTGAGAGCTGACTCGGGCCTCCAGTCAGGGCAGTGTGGAGAAGGTCTCAGTGGCCACTGAAGCCTTGTACTGGGAGAAAAGTAGGGGAAAGTCACAGTGCCTTGTGTTGTATTCGGTTGGAAAGAGTAGTGTCAAACACAACCTTCAAACAAATAGCTTGCTTCTGGTCGCCAGCAGGCCAGTGCCTGGCCCCCACCCCACCTCCCTCACATGCCTACTCCAAGCATCCACACTGCGGTTTTTAATCTCTTTCTCCATCACAGGAATGAGGATTCCTCAGAGGACAACTGATTCTTGAGGCAGGGAAAACAGCCTGGGCCTGGAACATCTTGTTGTTGGCAGGAAGTATGAATGCTTTCCGGAGTGTCAGGAGCATCGCTGCCAGGACAGAGGAGCCACCTGGGGGCTCTGGCATTAATTGGCACAGGTCGAGGCATAGAAAGACTATGGGTTCATTAAAATACTAAAAAATGAACAAACACAAAAAAAGACTAAGTATACAGAGATGTGGTGGTAGAGTAAAAGGAATATATAGAATAAAACATGTTCATTTGCATGGACCTTCATATATAGGGCACTGCTTATAAACAAAGTAGAGTCTTTCTTTTCCTAATTATATATTCTTATAAGGTTATAGATATGTGCTCATTGCTATCTGCATGAGCATGAAAAAATAATTGCAGGGGGACCAGGGATTTAGCCCAGCAGCATAAGTGCCTGCCTGACAAGCGTGAAGTTGTGAGTTCGATCCCCAGTACCAAAAATAATAATTTGCAGGGAACCCAGAGTCAGGCAATTTGGAAAAAGGGAGGCATTGTCCCAGACTGGGCTCCTTAGGTGTGGGGGTCACACATGATGAGTAAAGGGGATCCCAGTGGCCTAAAGAGGAGCCCTAATTACCCAGACTGCGTGCCTCTTCCCTTAGACACTGAGAGTCCATACAGCCCTACCAGTTATAACAACTCTTATGAGGACTGATAGATTTTATTTATTTATTTATTTTATTTTAAAGATAGTAAAATACAACAGAACATAACAGAACAAAGTCAATCAAAACAAAGCAGTAGAACTGGTACAGGACTTCGAAGAAAGATAATGTGAATACAATAGCTGCTATGGTATATCTTGTTATCTTCAGAATAGCTGACCATTCCAACAGGTATAGTAGAATTGAACCAAAAACAAAACAGAATAAAACCAATAAAAACAGAATATAAAATAAAGCAAAAAAAAATTATGATCAGAGTAAAGCAAAACAGTGAGACAAGACAGAATAAAATCCCCCATATTTGCTACATTGCCTACTATCATCTTCCAAAGAGATGCTCAGGTTGCCGACCCAAGGCCTGCAAAATCTATGAAACAATACTAGCGTTTAGTTGCTTAATGTTCCTTAGTTGCTATCAATTTAGTCAGACCTCCGAACCAGTAGGTTGCTTACAGGGGTGGGGGGTGGGAGTTGGGGTGAGGGTAGGGTGTGTTCGTCCTTGATTCCAAGCCCACTTGCCAGTGCCGCTGAGGCCCAGTGGGGTGGGTCCTGGAAGGGCCGTCCGGGGGTCTCCTCCGGGGGTCCATGTGGGTCGCCCAGTCCCCCAAGAGGGCAGATCAGTTGTCTCGTGGTCGGAGCCGGTGCCGCTGGGGCCCATTCTCATTCTCCTCCCTGGTCTCGACCGATCGATTTTAATGTGCCAACAGCTCCTTCAGTACATCATTATGATAGGGAATGGATTGTGTGATGGCCATCAAGTAAGATGTGAATTTATTTTATTTTGGGAAGAAATTCAATGTTGCACAACATAAACACCTTACCCAAGGATGTGGACTGAAAAAGTCTTACCAAAGTGACACACTTTATACATAAGAACCGCGCTCCTTTGGATCACCCACACTCCTATCCTGACCCAGAATCAAGGATGCAGCCACCCATATTTTGCAGCCCCAGTAGCTTGAGGTGTTTCTTTTTTCTTCTTCTTGTGGTCTGGAAATATTGTTTAAAACTCTAGGAAGGTAAAAATAGTATTTGGTAAAGTCACTGAAATCCTAGGAAGGTGTCAAAATTGGCAGTCCAGGAAGGTGTGGAATTTAGGATAAGAAACAAAGTGAAATCCACAGTATTAGCACTTGTATAACAGATTTCAGTGTAACTATATTAAACAGCTTTTGAATCATATTATTTTTGTTTGCATATTTAATATGTTTAGAGGACTTAGGAAAAACTATTATGAATTTAATCAAATGGATGTGTTTAAGTTTGCTATCAATGTTAAATGTTTGTGAAAATCTGGTTTGCTAAATTCATGAATTTTTGAGATAGACATTATTCTTTCAAGAGAAGTTTTAGGTTTACAGTAAAATTAACAGAAAGCACAGAGAGCTCTTATACACACCCTACCCTCATACACAGCCTGTCCCACTGTCAACTTCCCCACCCGTGGTGTGTGGACTGTACCATCCTTATCACCCAGAGTTTATGGCTTCCACTGGGATTCCTGTTAGGTGTTGTACAATCTATGGCTTTGCCCATGTGAAATGACAGGTCTCCACCATTACAGTATTGTGCAGAATATTTTTCCTGCCCCCTAAATCCTCTGCGTGCCTCCTATTCGCCCCTCCTCCCACCCTAGTTCCTGGCAAACACTGTGCTTTTTACTGTGTTCATAGTTTTGCCATTTCCAGAATGTCATATGGTTGGACTCCTGCAGTGTGTAGCCTTTTCAGATTGGCTTCTTTCATTCAGGAATCTGTATTTCCATGGTGTGTTACAGCTGATACTTCACTTTTATTTTTTTTAGCACTGAATAATATTTCATTGTTTTGGTGTTTATTCATCTACTGAAGGACATCCTGGTTATTTCAAAGTTTTGACAGTTCTGAATAATAATGCTGTTGGAAACAGGCATGTGCAGGTTTTTGTGTGGACATAAGTTTTTAGTTCATTTCAGTAAATACTAAGCCACGTGATTTCTGGATCCTTTGGTAAAAGACTGTTTAGTTTTGTAATGAACTGCCAAACTGTGTTCCAAGGAGGCTGGACCATTTTGAAACCCAGCAGCAGTGAGTATTCCTGTCACTTCATCTCTTGGCTGGCATTTGGAGTTTTAGATTTGTGTCATTCTAATAAGTGTGAAGGGCCATCTGATTGTTTTAAGGGAATTTTTACCTTATTAGCTCTGTGAGTCGTATGTGGATATTTAGAGGAACGTGGAGGAGGAGTGGTGAGATCAGTATGAGTATAAAGTCAGAGTTTACAAATGGACATGAACACAGGTGTAAATAGCAGTCACTATTCTTCTCTATGGCCAGAAACCCTTCAGACAGGAGATAGCGATTGGTGGCCTTGATCATGGACCAAACAGTACAGGACTTGGTGGGGTGGCTAGAGGTGATCTCTGATAGAAATCAAAGATTTTGAAGTGGTGACAAAGGAAGGAGTCAATCAAGTTTGGAGGGAGTGGAGGAAAAAGCAATATAGCAGGAGACAAAAGCCCAGGATGGTGGAAATGGCTAAGGAAAAATGTAAGGAAGGAGCAGTTTAATAATCCACTTGAAGTGATGGGAACCTTCTCCATTTTCATGCCTGCTGCCCTACTAATGCCTCTTTGAAACCCCAGGAAAATGTCCATACCTCTGTCTACGAGGACCAGGGAGGGAGAATAGCCACAGAGAGAACTGAGTGAGACCAAGTTTCTTAATTAATGTAGTCCCCTCACCCTGAGAATGAGACAGGACTTCTGTGACAGGGAGGGAGGAAGGGTAATATGTGGCATATGAGTCAGTTGCATCTTGGAGCTAGCTTTTATCATTGTGAAAACTGATTAAGTTCTCATGACATTTTTGTGAGCTGGATAGTACATCCCTGGAAGATTGCAATCTGGCATGGTGGGAGGTATTTATACCACAGAAATTGGCACAAATGTTACAGCTACCTCCTACCCCCTCCCCTGCCCACTGTTGCTGAGCCAACAGTGACTGTCTCCCTGCTGCATATGTAGACATTTGTGATCCTATCCCCCTTCCAGGCATCTAGTCCTGGGGACCCTCACTCCTGCTCCACTCGCATCGTCTCCTGTCAAGCTCCAGGCCCTCTGACATAGCCTGCAGATCCTGAAGCAGATGAGGCTGCTGTGGGCCTCAGTGCTTCAGGGAAAGTCACAGTGGGACTGAATGGTGGGGGCAGCCATGCAGAGCGCCCTGGGTGAGCTGAGGTGAGGCCGGCATTGAGGGGGCTGCTGGGGAGGGCGGGGCAGGCGAGGCCCCTCCCTGTACTGAGACCCGGAGCCTCACTCTGGCCTGCAGTCACCTCTGTGGGGAGGGAGGGAGTGGTCATGCAGTGTGCACTGGTCCCCAGGCCTCCGGATGGCTTCCAAGTGTCAGTGCACCAGGCCAGTGCCTGGGCCGCCAGCTGGCCCTGCTGATTCTCCCACCCAGAGCCACTTTCGGACTTGTCAGCAGGACTGGAAAATGGTGACTTGAACAAAAACTTTAAACTGCAGGGGAAACGTTTAGGTCTGCAGAGAGAAGAGCTGCTCTTGGGGATTTTACATGGCACTCTGTCTCCCAAATATGTCTCCGTCCCAGGGCATTTAAACTTGCACCTGCCCTCAGCTCCCTTAGCTCTTTGGGGTGGGGTGGGGGGTGTTTTAAGAGGAAGAGAAAGGCAGGAAGATCCCAGCTCAGCCCACCCCAGAACCTGCATTGAGGGAAAGCCAGCCCGGGCCCTCCGCTTGTTTGGGGAAGGACAGGCAGCAGTAAGGGTGCAGGCAGCCAGGTGGGCCACACAGGCTGCTGGACCATGTGTCTTACCCAGCACAGCACCCCATCTCATATCCGGTTTACTTGGGAATTCCAAGTGTTGCTTAAAGACTCTTACTGTCAGTATTTGAAAACACGCAAGCCAGACTTACGGATGGTTGTGGGACTTTGTACCCATTCCCAGCATGACGGTGCCCTGGGTGAGCTCAACCGCCCTGCCCCAGGCAGCGGGAACAACCCCATCCCAACCTAGCCGGACCTTGGCCATGCTGGTCAGGATGTGCCCTTCTGCAGACCTTGCTGCTTGGGTTGTAGATTTCCCGCAGTGTGGCCAAAATTTCTTTTCCTGGAAAGCCCAGCGCCTGTGTTTCCTGACCCTCTGGTACCCATTGCCGATATGACCACTGTTTTCCTGGAAACGACTCCACCGTGGCTGACTTGGGAGCAGAAACTCTTCAGCCAGAAAAGTCCACCTCCAAGCCAGGCGGCGCGGCCAGGACAGGCCTGGCCTGAGGCTGCAGCTCCTCGCCAGCCTGCCCTGAGGGTGGGCGTGAGAAGTTCCCTGCGAGGATGGAGTCAGGCTTCCTGCTATTCTTCTCATTCTGCGAAACCCGAGCATCACGTCACATCTTTTGTCTTCTTCTCTTCTGCTGCTGCTGACTAAAATAGGCCACAGTCCCACTGATGGAAGGGAAGTGATATTTACATAACTCCCACCCTACTAGATGTCAGACATAGTCAGTCTGTGTTCCCCAAAATCGAAGAATGAACTCTAAGGAACAATGGAGGTTAAGAGTAGGAGAAACTTACTGAGTGATAGCTCCTGAGAGGAGGCGACCCAAAAGTGGGTTGCCATGGACCGCAATTTACAGAGGAAGTTTAATAGAGCAAAATTACAAGGTGGGTACAAAATCACAGGTACGTATAATGTGGGTCAAAACTATGATCAACCAATAAGATTGTAATTATAGCCGCTTAGGTAATATTGATCCAATAGGGAAGCAGGTCACGCAGCAAGTATACATGGAAGGAATAAAGACCTTTCCAGGAAGCGATGGATCAGGAGGTCCTGGTCACCCACCTTGGTGACTGATGTCTATCTAGAGTTTATTGGGCCAGTGCTACCAGTTATAGTGCAATCTTCAATTTGTTGCTTATCCCTGGGAGAAGTGTGCAGGCCTGGTGGTTCTCTCTTTATCTTGAGGGCTGGCCTTGGACAGTTGCACCTCCAGCCATAGTTGCAATTTTTTATGCTCTGCACTGACTACCTTGAGGGCCTAGCCCTGTCTGACAGCCTATAATATTTCTACCTGACTGAGCTGTCTTTAATACCACCACCACCATTGGAACATGCCACAGCTCTAAGCAAAAATGTGTAACTCCTTTTGTGACTCATCAACCTGGTATCATCCATTTGCCCTTATCCTGTCTCTGTTTCTCTCTTTGTCTCTCTCTGTGTCTCTTTTTGTCTGTCTCAGAGTCTCACTATGTAACTCAGGTTGGGCTCCAACTTGTGATCCTCCTGCCTCAGCCTCCTAAATGCATAAGCCACCATTTCCCCTCCCCTTTTAAACAGCTACTGTGTGCTTCCTGTACACTTGCTACATGTGAAGCAATTTTTTTTTATTCAGTACCAGGAATCGAACTCAGGACCTTGAGCTTGCCAGGCAGGTGCTGTGCCACTGAGTTTTATAACCAGCCCTGCTGTGTGCTCCCTGTGGGCCAGGAATTGTGCTAAGCTACGTATAGGCTCATCTCATTCCAGGTGAGAAAAATGAGGCTTGAAAAGTTATGAAGGTGGTCACACGGTTCCTACGAGGTGGAGCTGGGATTTAAACTCTTACCTTGCTGATTCAGGGTGCATTCCTGCCTTCCTATGATTGTAAAGACTGACCTTTCAGTCTGCCTGTAAAGTTCACAGTCTTGTTTGGACTCACTTTGGATAACAGCTCTTACTGAGTCCTTACTCAATTCTTTATGAGATAGTAGGAAATGGTATTCCTAGGAAATTTCTATCAACGTCTAGTTAAATTTTAAAAAAAAATTTTATTCATACATTTTGCAGTACATCATGTTCATGTCACTTGTGGGGAGTTGGAACATGTTTATTACACATCTTAATTTCTTTTTTTAAACCCCCTGCTATCAATATATCAAAAGACTAAAAGTATAAATTTTTCTCAGCTACTGATAGACTCTGACTTGCTTTTGCCTGGTTTTCTTCCAGTAACAATGTTTTTCCACCTCCACATTGTAGCTGTTAAGTGTTGAACCCTCTGAAACCCATGTTATTATGGGTCAAAACCAGTTAAATATCAGCAACTTCATGCAACTCAATCTGACAGTTATCACTATGACTTAAAGCATCTATATTACATCTCTCTCTGCCCTCAACCAACAATTTTTGTCATCCAGACCTTACTCTCCCTTCAAGCTTCGGCCTAATGCCATCTTCTCCAAGAAGCCAGTTGCTTTCCAGGTAGAAACGATCTGTGCTGACTCCAGTGGCATGTTATTTGTCCTCTTGTCACTGTCTCTCAGATGTCTTGGTTAGGTGTGGATGTGTGCACTGGTTAGCCATGTCTGATGTATCCCTGCCCGAGCCCCTCTTCGCATAATACTGGCTTGTCCGTAGCACAGTACTGGCTTGTGCCTGTTAAGCGATTACTGAGCTCAGCTGAGACTTTCTGCTTCTTGAGAGGTAGTGTCTGCCCTGGGCTTCAGGGAGGAGGTGTCCCCCAGCCCCTGCTGGTCCTCCCTTGCAAGCTCCCAGGAAAGGGGCAGTGAAGATGCACCCTGACCCTGCTTAGAAAGGGGCACAGGAGCTTTCTCTGAATCAGACTGAACAGAAGGATAAGATGAGGTTGACTATAGTTGTGCTAGGGGCAGGGCCCACCTAATGTCATTCTACCCTAGAGAAATACCTCCCCATGCTGGCTTGATCAGCAGAGCCAAGAGCCACAAGTTCAGGCGCTGCTCGTGAACAGTCTGAGGATGAGGTCTGGCCGGCGAGTCAGCAGGCAGGTGGCTTTGCATTTCCCTGCTGATTACATTCTGGAAAGGCTCCCCTGGCAGCCCTTTCCTCCCAGGCTTGATTAAAGTGGAAGGGATTAGTGAATTTATATTTCCTCCAGAGAAGTGAAACGCACACATACTGAGTCTGCTTTCTTTCTGGAAAATGTTGATTATGGGAGACTGTGCAGTGCTGAGTAGCTCATCTTAAACCCAGCAGACCTGTGGTTTCCACCCTGTATGGGAGCAGGTTTGGAAAGTGTTGGTGGGGAGGCCCCTGTGGGCTTTGCAGAGCAGGAGTTAACCTGGGAAAGATGATGTTCCAAGCTGGGAGCAGCACAGGCCACAGCCTGGAGTCAGGGAGACGGGTACACCTGGGGACCCCCAACTGTTGTACATGGTGGGCGGAAAGGCAGGCTGAGAGACTGTGAGACCAGAGACTCTAAATAGGACAGGGCTGGTTCATATGGGGCCTCAGAAGCAATGCAAATGCTTGGAGAGTGGTATAGAAAACAGAAAAGGAAGTGACAGGAGCAGATTTGGGGCACAAGGAAGACCACAGTGGCTACAATGTGTCCTCCATGGAGGCTTCTCTGCCCTGTGTCTCCCAAGACCAAGAGCCTGGTGAGGAGCCTCCTCCATTACTGTGGAAAGAAGCAAGTGAATGGGACACACGCAAAGGAAGCATTGGGAGGCACCTGTGTGGACAGGAGTAGAGCAACTAGAGAAATATCAAGAAGCTGAAATAGCCGGCACAGCGTCGCATACCTGTAATCCCAGCTACTGGTGGGAGCGGGGGCGGGGTAGAGGCAGGAAGATTGCAAGTTCAAGGCCAGCCTGGATAACTGAGAAAGATCCTGTGTTACAAAGCATTGGGCATGTAGCTCAGGGCAAAACACTTGCCTAGAATGAATAAGGATTTAGGTTCAATCTCTAGTACCACAAAAAAGGAACTCAATGTACCAGACGAGGGTATAACTCAGTGGTAGAGTGCTTGCCTACTGTGCCTGAGACTCTGGGTTTGATCCCAGCATTTCAAAAGAATACAATGCTGAATATAGAGACTTTGTGAGTAACTGGGCAAATGGATTCAGAGAGGTAGGAGGCTAAGATGACTGCTTGCCTGTGGGTAGCGGGTGCAGATCTGGTACCATTCTCAGAACTGAGGACGTAGCATGAAAATCAAGGAGGGAGGAAAATGAGGAACTATGATTTGTATATCCTGAACATTTTTCTCTTTAGACAGGGAGTACCAGCCCATCAAATATTAGTAATTTGTTTCTTGGTGATTTGCTTTGTTGAAAAAAAGAAAAGGATGAACAGAAAAACACACAAGTGAATAAAAATTCCTCTTAATTCTGTACTTAGAGATAGTCATTTAACATATTGTTAAATGCTCTTCCAAATCTTTTCCTTTGCACAAATAATCTTAGAAAAACAATGAAGAACACAGTATAATTCTTTTCAAAGTTTCCAATGCTACTCACACCCCATGTCAATACAGTGAGAATCTCTAAGGGCAGGGAAACGGACATCGGTGTGTTTTGAAGTTTTCTGGGGCTTTAGCACAGCTATGGCTGGGAATAGCACCCTGCATATGAGACAGTGAAAGGGGACAGGGTGCTGAGAACGCTAGAGCTCATTAATCCTGGAAGCTCCAGAAGGAATCCTAGGTCTGAGTAAAAGCAGAAGTCCATCACCAATGACATTTTAGACTCCTAGCCAATAGATTTGACTGGGGCATGATGCAAAGAACCAAGGACGGGATGGCATTTTCAGATTGTCTGCTGAGGCCCGGGGCAGGGAGGTAAGGACGAGGGAGCCACTGCAGTGGTTTAATTGTTGTGTGAGACCCCAAGACTCACTAGCTGGACATCGGTACTGAGGATGTGGTTGGTCACGTAGCAAAGTTAACATCCTGAGCTATCAAGAAAGATTATAAACTCCTGGAATCAGCATTTACTTTCTCAGAGAAAGAAAAGGTGAGAGGGGAAGAGAGTCTCTGATTTACATCAGACCTTCGAGGCCAAGAATTGTAAACGTGTGCAAGCTGCCAAATCTCACTCTAAATATATTCCAGTGAGCTCATGTTTTCATATGCAGTGGAATAAAAAGAGGCATTTTTATTCATCTTGGATGACAGCGTCTTGCACTTTTATGGGAATGTCGTAGAAGTCTGAGCTTAACCAAGAGCAGCAGTCAGTATTTCAGCCTTTCAAAGTCATCAAAACAGGCACATGCAATACACAATGTGACAACTGTCACTGCAATTCGCCTCTCCAGTGTGTTCCTGACCATCAGCAGCAAATCCGCGCCCCCTCAAGGAAAGTCTCCAACTGAAGATCCCTTGTGGAGAGCCAGGCGTTTGGAGGAGGGAGCAGCACATATTCGAGGTGATTAACATTTTGGGTTTGGCCTCCTCATCTGCAAGCGCTTCATCTGTTACTTGTTTTCTCTTTGGCCAAAGAGACCACTTTCAACATCCTGAAGGAGAAGGCTGGAAATCTTTGGAAAAGACTTTTTGATGAAGCCCAGTGAAAGGACAAACGAAGTTTCATTCCTTTTATGGACAGAGCTCAGAACAAGGAAAGAGAGCGAGTTCATTTCTGGTCCCTGGGCTGTGGAGGTAGCATGTTCCTCAGCTCCGAGCTGCATACAGAGTTGATCCTAAAAGCAGTGACTCCTGGGGTGACAGGAGGAGCCAGCACACCACTGTCCCCCACCCCTGGAGCTTGCATTCCCCTCCCTCTGCAGCCTTGGCCTCTGCCCTGTGCGCATAAATCAAGCAGCAGGGTAGCTCGGAAATATGACGAATACCTTGGCTGGCTCCTGCTTGAAGAGGCGGGGGAGGAGAGGGGTTCTAAAGTAACCAGCCCTTGGCTGGAAGAGCAGCCAGAATTTAGTGTTCCTGGAGCTGGCCCCAGCTGCTCAGACAGGAGCTGCCAGGGGAGTCTTCTCTGGGGGGAGCCCCAGCTCTCCATGTGCAAGAGGAGGAAAAGGCTTTGGTGCCTGTCAAAAACATTATTCAAGAATTCTTGGACACTTCTAAGCTGTGAGCTAGCGACAGGAGGTTGGGGATCCTTTGCTAGGACCAGGTTGGCCCTTGGATATAGCCCCGGGTTTGAAGGTTGCCCTTTCGGCAGGTTCTCCCAGTGGTGAGCGTGTGTGGACACTGAGGCAAACATGTATGCACATGCGCATGCATGTGATTGTATGCAGGGAGGCAAGAGAGCCCATCAAGAGTACTGTTTCAAGTATATCCCCAGCTTTCAGGTCTGGGGGCCTGCTCACTCTGGAGATGTCTGTGTTGCTTTCTCAGTTTCCTAGTTTACTGCTGTGTCTCTGGTGGCCTCAGTCTGCTCTTTTTGGTCCATCAAGGCCATGCTGGCATGACTCACAGTGCTCAGAGTCACAACGAGATCACAGTCACAGCTCAGGCTCCAGGGATCTTCAGCCTAGTGGTTCTTTTTTGTTTAGTTCTTGAGAGTCACAAAGAGATCCCTCTGATTGCTCTGACCCACGTGCACACAGTAGGGCCACAATGCTGCTTCCTATGAGCAGGGGTCTGCTAGGAGTCGGGCCTCAGATGCACAGACTCTGAGCACACATATATCAGAGGTTCAGAAGATTGACACCCTAAAAAATGTTAATCACATTGAAGTATTCGCCCCCTCTCCAAAACTTCCTCGGTACCTCAAAGCAATTTTTATTAAATTTTTCTTTTATTTCTCTTTGATGAGAAGAAGCACTGTGGGACTCTCGTTGTAAGAAGACCGATCATTACCACCACACCCGCACTGTCCCCCCGCTGCACGTCCCTTCCTGACGCCAGTGTCCTCCTTCCGAGTGGCTGGTAGAGCAATTAGTTTTCCTTAGGGCAGGGACACATCACCAAGCAGGCCCCTGTCCAGGGGTTTCCTGTCACCAAAGCCACACTAATGCAGATCTATTTTTCATTAGGAGAAAATAAAACTTGCAAGTGACATCAACTGAAAAATGTTCTTTGAGAGCAAGTTATTTCCATTTAAAGCTAAGCACATGACAGCTGGTGACTTTTAATGGAAAGTAAAATCTGTTGGGCTGAATTACTATCAAACCACTTGAGAATTTGTGTTTTTAATTTTCCTTTTTGGAGAAAGCCAGTGCTTTGGAGTCCAGCAGAGCAGAAAAGGAATGGAAAGGTCTAGTCTTGTCTCTAATTGTGGCCTGAAAAGACCCTGAACAGCCTTCAGGAAGATCATATCCCAATATCTGGGTGCATTAATCTCCATTACCCTCTACTCGAAGTTCATTTAACAAGCTGGGTAGAACCTCTCCCATTTGTTTGGGGCCATCCCCAAATGGTTGTGTATACTGAAACTTAATAGAAAATATCAGGTATGAAAGAATTGTATTTGCTATGGACTGAATGTGGCCCCTGTCCCCACCAGGTTCAAATGCTGAAGCTTCTCAAAGGTGGGGCCCTCGGGAGGTGTCTAGGTTGAGATGAGGATGTGAGGGCAGAGGCTCTGTGTCTAGATCAGTGTCCTCACAAGAAGCAAAGGAGGCTAGAACTCTCTGTCCCTGTAGTGTGAGGACATAGCAGAAGGACTGCTGCCAGGCAGAGCTCCCTTCACAGAACAGAATCTGCTGGTGTCTGATCGCAGAATTTCCAGCCTCCAGGACTGTGAGAGATGCATGCTTGTCGTTTAAGCTACCCAGCCTGTGGCGTTTTGTTACAGCAGCCTGAGCTGATTAGATAGTACTGAAGTGGGTTATGAGGTTGTCTCGCATTACAAGGTCCAGAGGATGAGGGGTCCATGCATGCAAATCATACTTAAGGGCCAGTGTGGGGGCTCATTTCCCTTCACAGTCTATTCTAGACCAATATGATTCAGTTCTTCTTTCCTTCCAGAATCTTCTAGTGCTTCTAGAATCGGTAGCATACTTGTTGTTCGTATAAGCAACAGGGCATCTCTGGAGCTTGGTGACAAGGTGGAAGGGTGTCAGGCTTTGAAGGGAGAGACCACAAGAATCCTCACAGTGTCACTGAGAAGAACCACTGCAGGTACAACCCATGTTTGGGAAGGTTTTGCACATGCACTATCGAGAATTTCATTGGTTATCGTGTCAGGATTAGATGACCCAAATTATATCGTAGGATTAAATTACGAGGTGGTGACAACACAAATTGTATGAGCTGTGTTGTTTAGTGAGAGTTAAAGCAGCAGGCAAGGAAGAGCCTGTGTAGAGTTTAGAGAAAGAGAGGTGAGGAGTGAGAATCTCGCTGGTGTTTATCCAGGGGGCACAAGGGACTGGTGGAGAAAGTGTTCCATGCTCCATCACCATGTGAGATGCACGCCCTTTAACACTTTTCTCCAGTTGCTGGTTACCAAGTAATTTTCTAATACGAATTCAGTCTCTCTAGTAGACAGTAGAAAGGGTGCCCTGGATACTAACTTGAAAGATTGGTCCCTCATTGTACATTAGTTCAAGTGGCATCTTGGTTTTCCCCAGTCTACTGTGAGTTTGGTTGGCAAGAGTCCATTCCTTGGAGCCTAGTCCGCCTTGTACAGACTGATTGCATAAGATTTCTGAAATTTGAAAGTTAAGAGCCAGAGCCGAGCCGAGTGCAGTGGTATGTGCCCGTTACCCAGCTACTTGGGAGGCTGAGGCAGGAGGATTGCAAGTTTGAGGGCAGCTAGGGCAAGTGAGACTCTGTCTTGAAATAAAAAAAGTATTGGGGATGTGGCTCAAAGGCAGAACACTTGCCTAGCATGAGTGAGTCCCTGGGTTTAGTCCTCAGTGTGATGAAGAAAATAAATTAATAAATAAACCCAGATCTGACTCGGGGCCTGTTCCAAGTCATAAATGCCCTTTTTTTATTCTATTTTTATTTATTTATTTTTTTTTTTTGAGGCACCAGGGATTGAACTCACAACCTCGCACCTGCCAGACAGGCGCTTCAGCCACTGAGCCAAACTCCCGGCCCTGGTTTTTTGAGGCAGGGTCGCACTGTGTAGCTCAGGCCGGCCTTGCGCTTGTGTTGTAGCCCAAGCCGGCCTCGAACTCACAACACTCCGCTTACCTCAGGCTCCCAAGTGCTGGGATTAAAGGTGTGCGCCACCACGCCCGGCTTACAGATGCCCTTTTGAGGTTCAGCGTGGTTCGACAGTAGGCCAGTCAGGGATTGTCGTGCCCTGGCAATCCCAGCCCACACTGTCGGGCCCACACTCCCACCTGCTGACACATTATGTCATGGATCTCCTGCCTTTCTGATGCACCCCCTACTTCTCTCTCAGACTGTGAGGTCTCCCGCGGCGGTGCACCGTCCTTCCTCCTAGGCCCTAAGTGTGCATGGTCTGGGCTACAGGGACTCAGTAAATCCGATGGTTTTCTAAGCAAAGATATTTGAAATGGTGAGGAATGCAAGTATAATGTATTTATCTTGTTTGGAATTCAACTGTAAAAAGTTAAAACAGAAGCTAAAATGTGCTGCTGTTTGACCTTTGATTTCTGTCCCATTCCATCTTACATTTTTAGAGACAAGAAATTCCATTTGCCACACCTCGCCATACTCTGTCCTGTGACTTTTGTTTTCATCTGAACTGTCCCTTCTTGCCATTAAATAAAATGATATTTGGGGGCTGAGTGGACTTTGCAGTATTTGAATTTATTCCCAAGATTGGCTGTAATAGCTATAGGTAACTATTACAGCCAATCACCATTATGGGAGTACACGCCTTTTAATTATCCTATAACAACAACAACAAAAAAGATTACTGAACTTGAAAGTCCTAGGAGCAGCTGTAGTGGGATGCCAGGAGGCCTCAGTAACACCCTGGGAGGAGGAAATACAGCTTCAGTCAGATGCACCAGAAGTGAGCTTCTGCTCACAATGCTGGCTAGGTGGACGAACTTGGGCAAGATGAGGCAAGGCCCTGTTCTCATTTATAACACTGTGGATAACCGTTCCTGTCTCATAGGACTGGCATGAGGTTGGATGCCATGACATATGTCAAATGCATAGCACGCTGCCCAGCAGATACAGAAGTAAAAACTTCTTCTGTTTTCCCATGCCCAGAGCATAGGAGGATGGAATGATAGAAATCTTGCGTGAAGGGCCCAGCCAGTATTCCCAGGACTTGACCTCTACAAAAGAGATCCCAAAGCATCCTAAAATCTTGTCCAACAACTCCGTTATAGCTTGGCTGCAGGACTTTATAGTATAAACACAAGGGGGAAGAAAAATCTGTCTGTACAACATTATTATAAAATAAGGAATATGAAATCGTGCTTCACTGTCAGAATGGAACAACTTCTGGCTCTCTTCTTAGAAAGCTGTCTATGTCTAACTTCTCTAACAAGGAGCCCCAGAGAGGTCCTACTTTAAACTTGCTGGATCCTTCTGTTGGTAGCTAGACAGAGGAGAATAGCCACTTTTAAGCACAGGCACATCTCCCACAGATGTGCTGATTGCTCTGTGGTGTTAGCTCCAGCTGATGTGGGGACAGAATATTCATCAAGGAGCTCGCATCTGCCGAGTGGTTCTAGCGCCAGGCCTGAGCTTTGCGTTTTCCATGTGTTATCTCATCTACCCTTGCAGTAACCTTAGTAAGGAGGAACCGCCCCATCCTATTTTATCATGAGAAAACAGGATTAGGAAATTAAGAATGGTTGACAGGAGGAGTCGAGTGACACGGGGAGCTGAACATGGAGGGCACTGGGAGTGGGGGGGTCCGCCTTTTCTCTAGATGGGGGCACCGTGTTGTCAGTATGGGCCAACATGTCCTGCCAATAGTTCAGTTCGTCGGCATTACCAGCAGTGTAAAGGGTAGGGCTTCTGGGCATGTGAGACAGAGGTCCAGCCTTCCGTCAAAATGCCTCTCACTCTTTTCCTTCTCTGCTCTTACTTTGGTGCAAGACCCTGTTACCTCTCCCTGGGACCAGAGCCACTTCCTGCCTGGTCTCCAGCTTCCTTTCTCCAACTCCTCAGCCTGGCAGTTGAAGTCCTCACCAGTTTGGCCCCAATCCGCTTTTCCAGCCTCCTGCCACCTCTCAATGGGAGCCCTTCCCAGCCTCAATTACATGCTTGCATTCAATTCTTCTTTGACCCAAAATCCTACCCACCACCTGTAGATCACCCTACTTCCAGGTAACCTGCTTTGGCTCAAGGTCACAGTGCTAATCCAACCTGCAGAACCTTCTAGGCTACCAAGGATTGGCAGCACATTTAAGCCATTCAGGGTTGTTTGTGCTAACCACTCTGAGGTTTGTGTTTGTAGGAAAATTTTAAAACTTCAAGGATCGGGTGCAGCAGAGATTGGGGCCCATAAGGAGAATCCGCTCCAGCACAGACATAAAACAAAAGTTACATTTACATGTTGACAGCACACTTTTTTTCTTTTCTTTTTCTTTTTCTTTTTTGGTTAGAAACCATCATTAACAAGAATACTTAAGGCAAGAAGCTGCTGAGTTATTTGTTACATGATTAATCACAAGAGCTTTTGTGTCACTAGCTCTGGGCACCGAAATTATGAAATTATGTGTGACGCTCTGAAAGTCAGCAGGGTTGAGAACAAAACTAGGGTTGGAATCTTGGTTCCATCTCTTTCCTGGGTGACTATAGGCAAATTCTAAACCTCTCTGAGGTTAGAAGGACAATTCTTCCTGAGTTAAAGCAGGAATCAACAACCTCATGGGATTGTGGTAAATAATAAATGAGATATTGCATATAAAATAAGGTGAGAGCCAAGGCGTTAATGACTAAATACTGAATCAGATGGGTTAAGTTTCACAAAATACATTGAGGATTTAGAATGGTGTCCATAGCACTATAGTGAGAAGGCACAAGGTAGAGAAGAGCTGGAGGGTGGGTAGAGAGGAGACCAGCTGTTCATTCACCTTTGCCTACGGTAAGTTTAAGCTTTAGGTCCAGGGACTGCCTGATGGGCAAGTAGTCGCCACCAGACAGACAAGGGTGTCACTTTGTTCCAGCCACCTCAGGGACACTCCTTGGTCTGAATCAGCTGCTGGGTGATGCTCTGTGCCTGTCTCATGCAGGTGGTTCCTCCCCGAGCACGTGCCCAGCTTCTCGGTTCTGCTGCTCCATGTTCCTGTCCCTGGGCTGCCTGTGGCATGCTGCGCTCTGTCCCTGAACTGGGCACAGAGCAGGAGTTCAGCACATCCTGGTTTTTAGTGGATTATACAAGTGCATACTTTCCAAGAATAAAAGAAGCAGGACTAATTTCTAGAAGGGCTTGCTCCCCAACACATGGATAATTAAGATATTGAAAAGAAGTCACTGGCAAGTGTTCAGGGAGTTGCTTTTCTTAAACTCTGCAGGGAGGCGCAGGGGTTACATTTTTGACAGTAATTACAGAGCTTGGTGTAGATGGAGGAACAACAAGTACAAATGAGAGCTTGATTTGAGCAAGACTCTTGGCTTTGTTTGGTGATTGTTTACTGGATACCATAGTAGCATGCTTGTCCTGGTGTGTGAGAGAGATGCCGCCAGCCAGGAATGGAGGGTGGAAATATGTGAGGGTAAAAGCCTAATTATTTTAAGACACATCAAAACAAAAGCAAGGAGGGAAACAGCCTGGCTTGAACTGTTTATGAGAATCCAACATGTCTGCAAAAGCTGGCGCTGCTAAGGAATGGACAGGGCTCCCAGGGCAGAAAGTGCCCGCGAACTGACCCGAGAGGCGGGTGTCCACCTCCCCGGTGACCTGAGAGCTGGCAAGGTCCTGGATGGGGTTTAGCAGTGTCAGTGAGCAGCCCGTTCTCCTGCTAGCAGAGCTGAGGCTGACAGGGGTTCTGGAGCAGAAGGTGGAGCTCCACTGCTTTGCCCCAGTTTGGTGGGGAATTTTATCTTAGTGGCGGCAAAAGTCCCATTCCTTCCCCTCTTTTATAAGAAAAAGGGAGTCTCAGCTCTGGACATCATGTTATAAAACCCAGACTGGTAACTCAAAAGACTGCAGGGTATGCTGGGGACTGTGGCGAACTGGAAAGGCCCTGCCAGGCATTCAAACACGAAATGATTTTTCCTGTATTCCTCTAAGATGTTTTATTATTGTTAAAAATGGTAAAAGGAAGTATGGATGTTCTGAGATGTAACTACGTTGTTGTAAGCTGTTGAAACATTATTGTTCCAATTTTGCAAAAGTCAACACCAAGTTTCTGAGAGGTTGAGTGACCTGCCCCTAATCCAAGGGGGTTATGGGAGTTCTTCACCCCAACCTCTGTCTGCCAGCTGCAATCCCTAGACCCTAAGAGTTGGAGGAGGACCCGTGTCCCCGTCACCCAGCTCATGTGGCCCTGCTGTCTCCACGGTGCCCCATTTACACTCATGGGCCCGAAGCCGCACACTCAGTGTGGGGTAGGTACTCCAGTGCTTCCCTTCTGAACTTATTTCCAATTTCCCGCTGTTCTCAAAGTGTGGTCCTCAGGCAGCAGCACACGGGAACTTGTTTGGGAAGGAAGTTTCTAGATTCTACCCCACACCACAATTCTACATTCTAACAAGCACCCCAGGGGATACCAGTGCCCTTTGAAGTCTGAGAACCACGGCCCCGCAGTCTCTGTAATGCTGAGACCAACGGTCTAAATCCTGGTTCTCAGTCTGAGCTACACGTTCAAGTCACGTGCCGAGTTTTCAAAATCTTATTAATGCCTGGATCCTATCTGGCCTCCTAGGCCCAAATATTGATATGGCTGGTCAGGGGTGCAGCTGGGTCCTTGGGGCTTTTAAAGCACCTTGGGGATTCTAAAGTGAAGCTGAGAACCACTGATCTAAATAAAGATGAAGGGAGACAATTGTACTGGACATGAAGTATTAAGTAGAAATCTGAAAAATGAGACACACACACTGACAGTGTCGTAGGGGAGGGGGGAGACTAACATGAATGATCATGCTCTAAAAACAGAAATAGAAGAGATTATTCAGACATTATTGAAAATATCTCACTCCCACGACTTAAATTAGGCTGGAAATCTCATTACCTCCTTTGGGAACAGGTCTGCATTGATGGTTTCTAAATGCTGTGGGTTAGCGTTATGGAAAAATCCTCTTTACTGCTTCAAAATACAGCTCCCTGTGTTATGAAACATCCTCCTCATTTGATGTGCTCCTTTAACCGCCTGTTTCCCTTTTCTGTGAGTTCGGGTAATGAGACCAGGTGCAATAGATCAGACCTAAGCAGGCTGCAGCCTTATGGAAGTCCCTGTAACGCAGAAGCCACCCTGCTAACATTCAGCTCAAAGAACAGTGCCACCCTGGGTCCATTTTAGCCACATGAGAACAGAATTGATGCCTCTCTGTAAAGAAGAAAACACATGAAAACAGGGGAATCAGTTTTAAGTAAAAACAAGGAATCCCATGGCATGTGCGTTATCCAGATGTGGCCAGTTACCTTGACTTGAAATGAGATATTCATTAAGTTATCTTACCAAGTCGGGCTAGAATCAGAGGTCTCGACTATAGTTGCACCAGCCATGCTCTGCACTTTCTCTTTGCTTGCCTGGCTTAGAGTCCAGGGAGTCAGGATCCTTCTCAGAGGAACAGTCCTTTCTCTTTCAAGACAGAAATGACAACCTGATGCTTGTGTGGTCCCACTGGTTAAAATAGGATTTAGGTTACATATATTTACAAAGCATAGCTACTAGAGGGCTAAATGGCCAGCAGAGGTTCACTTGGTTGTGCCTATAGTTCACTCTTTACAAATCTCTAAGTTTTTCCCCCCACATCTAATAAAAATATGTTTTGTTTTTCACCTTAAAACCTCCGAAGAATTTCTGACACAAATAAAAAATAAAATTAAAAAATAGCCTGCTTCTCTTTCTTCCACAACAGTTTAATACAAATGTTTGTGCTTTCTGAGCCCAAACTGGATGTGACACGTTTGTTTTTGATGATTAGGCAATGGCAGAGCAAACTCAGCAGGTGTTACTGCTTGTTGAGCTTGGGCTGAGGACAAATCAGGTGTGTCCCAACTTTGGTAAGCATTGCTTTCAGCCTCTGTTTCAGCTGATCTGGGGTGGCATTTGGAAGTTTGCAGTTTAAACAGTATCATCCCCACCTCATGAGTCTAGGTGGGTAAATACTGGCCTCCATGTGACCAATCAGTTGAGAATTCCTTTGTTCGTGTCAGAAGGAGATTACGAATCAGCAAAGTGCGGCTCTGCCAGCGGCCCTG
>RJWM01018428.1:0-40874 GCA_004363535.1 Dasyprocta punctata | reverse complement strand
CTAAAAAGAAAATTACAGGCCAATCTCCCTAACGAACATAGATGCAAAAAATCCTCAATAAAATACTGGCAAATAGAATACAGCAAGTTATTTTTTTTTTTTGAGGGGACAGCAGCTGTGTTTATTGACAATCACAAACCAGTGGTTCTGGGGTAACAAGAGGAGCACTGCATGCCACTGCAGATAAATCAGGCTCTCCAGCTCGACAGCAAGAAAGGAGGAAAGGTAGCACATGCTTTGGTCTGGGTTAGAGGACATGCTCCTAGACTGTCACCCAGACTCAAGTGGGTGGGAGGGACAGTGGTGGGGATGGCCCTAGGGTGCCACCCTAGTTTCGGTGGAAGGGAATGAATTCCTCAGCCCCAGGATTCTATCTGAACAGTAGCTGTAAGCACATTGAAAAGAAGAAAGATCTCAAATCAGCAACCTAACTTTACACCTTAAACAATTAGAAAGAACCACACCTAAAGCTAAAAGAACAAAGGAAAATTAAACAGATAAATAACAGAAAAAAAAATCAACAAAACCAAGTATTTGTTCTTTGAAAATATCAACAAAGTTGATAAACAATTAAATTAAGAAAAGAAAGAGAACCTAACTAAGATCAGAAACTGACAAAGGGAGCATTACCATTTACTTTAGATCAATAAAAAATATTAGAAAATGCTAAACCAGGTTGGTGGTGCACATTTGTAGTCCCAGCACTCAGGAAGTTGAAGCAGAAGGATCACAGCACATTTCAGGCCATCCTGGGCTACATAGTGAGATCTTGTCTTGCTATCTTCAGATTGGCCGGCAGGGGGGATATATATATGGATGATGTCCTTGATTCCAAGCCTGCATGCCGGTGCCGCACGGGCCCAGCGAGTTGGGGCCCAATTGGGCCCATTCTGGTTCTCCTCTGGGGTTGTGCAGCACCCAACCCCAGAAGGTGGATCAGTTCTCTCTTGATGTGAGCTGGTGCCATGTGGTCCCGACGGGTTGGGGCCTGGTTGGGCCCATTCTGGTTCTCCTCCAGGGTCCTAATACAGCAAGTTATCAGAAAGATTATACACCATGATCAAGTGGGATTCATCCCAGGAATGCAGGGATGGTTCAACATATGCAAATCAATCAATGTAATACAGCATATCAACAGGGCCAAGGACAAGAACCACATGATCATCTCAATAGATGCAGGAAAAGCTTTTGACAAAATCCAACACCCATTCATGATAAAAACCCTACAGAAAATCGGACTAGATGGTCTCTACCTCAACCTGATAAAAGCCATATATCATAAACCAACAGCCAACATCTTACTAAATGGAGAAAAACTGAAAACTTTCAACCTAAAATCAGGAACAAGACAAGGATGTCCATTATCACCACTCCTATTCAATATAGTTCTGGAAATACTAGCCAGAGAAATTAAACAAGAGAAAGAAATAAAGGGAATAAGGATAGGAAAGGAAGAAGTGAAATTATCATTATTTGCAGATGATATGATACTCTACATAGAAGACCCCCAAAAATCCATTAAAAGACTTCTTTATATAATAACCGAATTCAGTAATGTAGCTGGATACAAAGTGAACACTCAAAATCAATAGCATTTCTGTACACAAACAACAAAGTCACTGAGAGAGAAATAAGGGAAACCACACCCTTCAGTATAACATCCAAAAAAATGAAATCCTTAGGAATCAATCTAACAAAGGAAGTAAAAGATCTATAAAGTGAAAATTACATTACTCTGAAGAGGGAAATCGAAGAAGATTTCAGAAAATGGAAAGATATTCCCTGTTCATGGATAGGAAGAACAAATATCGTGAAAATGGCCATTCTCCCAAAATTATACAGATTTAATGCAATCCCAATCAAAATACCACTTGCCTACCTTACAGAGCTAGAGAAAGCATTCCTGAAATTCATCTGGAGCCAGAAAAGTCCTAGAATAGCAAAGGCAATTCTGGGCAACAAAGGGAAGGCAGGAGGCATCACAATCCCCGAGTTGAAACTATACTATAAAGCTACTGTGATAAAATCAGCATGGTACTGGAATCAAAACAGGCCTGAAGATCAATGGAAAAGATTAGAGGATAGAGCCACAGCTACAAACACACTTAGCCACCTCATCTTTGACAAAGGGACCAAATATGTACATTGGAAGAAAGATAGCCTCTTTAACAAATGGTGCTGGAAAAACTGGCTTTCTGTATGCTGTAAACTAAAACTAGATCCATGCCTATCACCATGCACTAAAATAAAGTCAAAATGGATCAAAGATCTGAATATGAAAGAAGTGACACTAAACTTACCAGAAGACAGAGTAGGTAAAAATCTTGATGACATAGGAGTAGGCAGAGAATTCATGAACAAAAATCAAATTGCATGGGAAACATTTCCCAGAATCAACAACTGGGATCTCATCTTATTAAAAAGTTTTTGCATGTCAAAGGAAATCTCCAGCAGAGTGAAAAGAAAACCCACCAACTGGGAAAATATCTTAGCCAATTGTCCAACAGACAAAGGACTTCTATCTAAAACATACAAAGAATTAAAGAAATCAGGCCCCTAAAATTCAAGGACCCAATCCAAAAATGGGCATCTGAGAGGAATACATACTTCTCAGAGAAAGAAATACAAATGGCAAATAAATATATGAAAAAATGTTCGACATCAATGGTCATTCGGGAAATGCAAATTAAAACAATGCTGAGATTCCATCTCACTCCAGAAAGACTGGCCAAGATTAAAAAATCAACCAACAACAAATGCTGGAGGGGCTGTGGGGAAAAAGGAACTCTTCTCCACTGTTGGTGCGAGTGTAGACTGTTGCAATCACTATGGAAGTCAGTGTGGAGATTCCTCAAGAAGCTAGGATTAGAGATCCCATTCAACTCAGCTATCCCACTTCTGGGCATTTTCCCAGAGAAATTGAAAACATCATACCACAGTGATATCTGTGCACCCATGTTTATAGCAACCCAATTTGTAATAGCCAGATCTTGGAAACAACCCAAGTGCCCATCAATCAAAGAATGGATTAAAAAGATGTATTTTTATACAATGGAATACTACTCAGGTATTAAGAAAGATTGCATTGAGACTTTTATCAGTAAATGGTCACGACTTGAGACCATACTCATAAGTGAGATAAATCAAACCCACATGTGTAAATACTGTATTGTCTCCCTAGTGTAAGAAACTGAAAAAGTATGTATGATCCAAAATCTATAATAAATACTATGTAAGGGTAAAAAACAGCTCAAAGAGCAAAAGTAATTGGGAAGAGAAAAGGGGGAAAGAGGGAAGGGAAAAGGAAAAGTTATAAATCTGTATATTTGCATATGTAAGATAACTAAAAGGAACACACTACTGAATGTATTTGTTATTGAGAAAGAACAGTTAATACTCATATGATTAGATCAATTTGACATGTCTACATCTGTTAATGTAAACAACCATTTTAAAGATAGTGATATGCAATATTGCAACCATTGTTAAGTTTCTATCATCCTGTTTTGTAAACCTGCAATGTTGCTGTTTTGCATTTACTCTGGTCGTTTGTTTGTCTCTTTTGCTTTTTGTGTTTGTTAAATGTGTCCTTTTTTTTGCGCTTAAATTAAAAAAAAAAAGAATGAAGATGATATATATATGTGATATATATAATATATATATATATTTTGAGCAGTTGGTATATACCAACTTTTCAAAATGAATGTAGTTATCATATATGGCAAACATATACAAAAAATTCTAGAACTGAAACTATTGGTAAATGCCTACTAATTTTTAAACTAGTATTTAGTTTTGGGTTGTGCCTCTTTAATGTAAAAAATTTTTTGAGCTTTTACTTTTCATTAGTACATGTTTACAGTACCTATTGATTACATTCCTTGAGTGGAGTTGGTACTTAGTTCTTTTATCATCCCCTTTCTCTCCTCCCTTCATCTCTTGATCCCCTTTCCATTTGAAAAAGATCTGTCTCCCATCTTCCTGTTATCTATCTTTTGTTTTCCTCTTTATTTATATTTTGGGTTTCTCATATAAGAGAAACGAAGCAATATTTAAGCTTGCTACCAGATTAGTTTCTGAAGTATTGTAGCATTTTTTACTGCTTCCCCCAAGTATAGAAATGTTCTCATGTTTGGATCTTCTCATGTTTGTTTTCTTTTAATAATATAAAAAGAATTTATATATTATGATTTTCTGATATTTTTTCAGAATTTGTGAATATAGTAATTTATATACTATTATTACCTTTTTTTTGAGACAGGGTCTCATTATGTAGTTATGGCTGACCTGAAATTTGCTTATGTAGCCCAGGCTCACCTCAGACTCACAGTGATCCTTCTGCCTCAGCCTCCTGAATGCTGGAATTACAGGCATGCGCCAGCAAACCTGGTTATTACCATTTTCTTAATATGAAGATAAGCAGTTCCAATTTCCAGAGCAGTAATGCTTATGCTTTTTCTTTTTTGTGAAATCTCTAATCATTGATTTTTATATATTCCACTAGTAAAACGGTATTAGGAAATCTTTGAATGATTCAGTTTTCTATCCATTTAAAGAGGGGAAACAGTTTTGTAGCAGTTGAATGATAAATAATATCCCTGAATTAAGCTGTGAAAGCCATAACATCTTCAGGATTTTTGAAGGCCTTATTGTAATATTTAAATAGCTATGATATAATATTTAATAGTACTATTTTAATGATAGATTCTTAAATTATTTTCCTTTATGTATGTGTTTTAAATATGAGTTGAAAAAATCAGAACTATATTTTGTTTTATTAATAGAGAGGAGGAAAGAGATTTGGAGAGACAAAGCTAGAATTCAGACCCTAGTATATATAATTTCAAAACCGAGATTCCACTTATTGGAACATGACACTTTAACATGTTCACATCTGCAGTCTTTTGTAGAGGTTTTTCACTTTTTGTTTATCTCTCAGCATTCTGTACATTTTGGCTTCTTTTTAACTACAATATTACTTTTTAAGAATGAAAACATTATCTCACAGTTAACCACTATCCTAGGAAAATTAATACTTTTTCCTAGGTTGATAGTAAAACTAATTATTATAATGAAAGCAATAGGATATATATGCAAAATTTTCACATTTTTGTAAATTGTTTTTCTAAAGTCCATATTTGTAATATATTATGAAATTTAAAATTATGTTTATAAAATAACATGTATTGCTGCCCTTAATTTTCTTATAAAATATATCTTCATAGGTATAATCAAATATATGTACAGTTAAAAGTTTCCCAAAATTCACATTATGTTATGAGTAATTTTTAACTTTTTAAAGTTTCCCTTTAACTAAGAAAATATATATTCTTTTTATAATCATTATACTTAGTCTTTTATATTTTCAAAGCAACCTAAAGAAAATTAAAGCTAAACACCAGTCTTAACTTTTTAAAAATGATGGTTAATATATTTAATACATATGGAATTTATTAGAACATACTAGATACTTATAGTCAATTATAATTATGACATTTGATCCTAATAACATAGATTTTCTTTTTCTTTTTTTTTTAGATTTTCTTCTTCTTTTAACAATTTAGAGAATTGTGAATGGTTTTCTAAACTCAAGCAATAAATAATTTATGAAGCCAAAACTAGAATATAATTTTTGCAAATATGAATAGGCGGCTGTAGGCTCTTAACCCAATTAATATTCCATATTTAAGGACAAACATAGCCAGATATCCTCAGTCCTCTGCAACCAGCACAATTTGGAGAAAATAAAGTCAAACTTGGGTAAAACTAGTGGCAGTGGGAACCCTCTGGGTTGCTATCTGCCAATGGGTGTGCCCTTTCACAATGAAACCGGGGGTGTGAGGACACCCTAAAAATTCAGGGGTGTGGTGCCCATGGAAAGAACAATTTCAGCTGGCTTAAGGGCCTCCCATGCCTGAGTGCCAATCCTTGCTGGGCGAGCTCCAAATTACCCTGGGCACCAGTAACAACTGTGCTAGTGTGTCAGCCTTAGAGCCAGCCTTCCCGACTCACGTCAACAAGGCCCACGTGTGTAGCGCCAGAGCCCAAGTCTCCATTCCCTACTCAGAAATTCCCACTGAAATGGTTGGTTCTTCTGAATCCAGCCACTTAAAATGGCTTACTCTGCTTTGCAGATTTCAGTTACTTTCCTGTGTCTAGGTAGCAGCTTTCCTAAGAAGCAATGGTCCTCAAGCAGGTGTTAAGTACTCCAGTTCTAGAAACAGTGGCACTGAGAGAGGTTGATTTCTTGGACTTGCTCAGGTTCTGACATGTTAAATAACCAGCTCGTCCTGCAGCCCATTTTCACCAATAGTGAAGAAGAACTTTCCAATGAGGAAATAGATCCAATACACAAAGTGATGGAGGTTTTGATGTCCTGGCGTGGAATCCAAAAGTGAACCAGGGAAATATGAAATCCTGTCAGGATGGTGGTGGGTGTGGAGAGGTTTGGCTTCCTTATAAAATTTTGGCTTCTGTGGCTTAGAAGGAAAGAAGATACAACTTAGGGTATTTTGGTGGAAAGTTTAAGATGCTCATAAGATAGAACTGGAATGACAAAACAGGAGAGACAGATGGAAGTGAAAAACAGTGGTGTCTAGCAAGAACCTAGTGAGGTAGTTAATGTCTTTTTAAGGGTGACAGAAATATGAGTACATTGATGTTTTTGTTTTGTTTTTAGCCTGTTCAGCATCCATTCCAGTTTCTTTCTGTGACAGCGTCCACATTTCTGGTTGGAAATGATCATGTGGTCAGAAAAGATCAATTGGAAATTCTCTGGCTGATACTTAGATTATAAACAGATTGATGAAAACTTTTTATTATAATAGCTCATTTTGGCATCAGTCTCCGGGTCACTTGCTACCAAACTCTTGGAGCAGTCTGGTTTATGTGTGTTGCATTCCTAGTTTCTAAGCCTTCTTTCAATTTTGGAAGCTTCCTTGTATTCTTCCCATAAATTCTGTTTACTTAAGTTAAAGTCATCTCTTCATGAACATAACCAAAGAATTTTACTAGTACTCTCACACTCCAGATTAGGTGAAGTAATTGAAGTTGAACCTTGAGATGTTTACAGCACTAGCAGGATACTAAAACAATATAGATGGTTCTATTTCTGAGAGACTGACGCTGTATCTCCAAAAATTTAAAATTATGACAAGTGGAGGAGGCAGTGGAGGCTGCAATAGCAATGTAACATGCTTACTGTATAATTAGTTTCACTCTGGGCCCGACAATGGGAGTTGATTTCTTTTTCCCTTTGGTATTTCATCATACAAAATTTTCAGACAAACAGCAAAATGAATGACTTTTACAATGAATACTTCTAGACCCAATACCTATATTTTATCATTAATATTTTATTTTGCCTGCTTTTTCACATATCTTCTACCTATTCTTGTAATTGTTCATTAGTCCATCTTCTATTTGTGGCTATAATTCAAGGACTATTGAAGACTTTCACATACTGAGAACACTGCACTGTACCATGAACAAGAGTTAAAATTAACTTATAATTTTTATGTAAAATTTGCATATAGTGGTAGGCCAAAGCATTGGGTTAATTCCTCGAATTTTATCAAATATGTCCGTTAGATATATTAGAGTAGCTTAATCCCCTGTTAAGGTACAGAACACAGGGCAGGATGTAGCTCAGTGCTAGAGTACTTGCTTAGAATCTAGCATGCATAAGACCCTGGGTTTAATTCCCAGTACAAAAAAAAAAAAAAAAAGATATAAACTATTACTGTTGCCCAGAACATTCTCCTGTGTTTCTTTCTAGATAGTCTTTCCCATTTTCTGGAATCCCAAAGTCTTCCCACATTCTAGTGTTTTTCCCCATGGAGCTTACTTCCTAGAGCAGAGACACAAGTGAGTCACTAAGACATCTTCCAGGACTCATAGTCGTAGGGCTGCTGAGACATTAGCGGAGATGAAACTGGTTGCACAAAACTGCATTAGCATTTCTTCCAGGGAGGGTCCTGCTGGTAGCTGAGAATGTTCTGTCTAGTTAGACACTTGGGGTGGGAGCAACTAATTTCTAAGAAGCTTGCTCTAGTCAAACTTGATGGTCCCAGGAGAATACAAAGGAAGCTAACGACTGGTTATGGTCTTCCTAATGTGGAATTCAGTCGGGCTGCCTTTTAAGTAAAGAGTGTGTACATCCCTAATCATGTGTGTTTGAAGGTATGCAAATGATTGGTCTACCTGCACTGTCATGTTATTTGTCTATAAAGGTCCCCAGATGTCTTTGGGTCTGAAGTGACCCAAAAACATCTGCTGGATAAACTTAGGGCAATTCTATTTATACCACTTTAATTACTAGAAGGGTTTTAACTCTTGCCCATTTGTTAGTTTGGTTGGCTGAATAAATTGAAAGTTGGGAGGAGGAGAGTGGGATTTTAAATTAAAATGGTAGCCTCTGGGTATTGTAGAAGACAGGCAAGAGTCTGATAAAGGCAATATGTTTTCCTTTTTCTAATCCCTTTTCCCTGTGAAGGCTTTATGAAGGTTTCTGGTTATTACAATTCGATGAAACTCTAGTCCCCTTCTTGGTTATTATTTTCTGCCATTGACAGAGGGGTGACTTGACTACTTAGCATACTTCTATTTTAAAATTATCTCCACAGGGACAGGCAAGCTTCTTAGTTCCATCAGGGAGTGATCTTCACCTGGAAATAAAAATAGATGTAGTTGTTCATTATTAGAGCACCACCCTTTTTCTTTTGTGAGGCTTTATCTATTCCACAAACTATCCTCTTTTTGGTATTACTCCTTAGAAAGTTTCAATGTGACTAAATCAAGGTGGTATCCATGTCTAGTTATTCTGAATCCTTTGGGAGCTCCCAACAGAAAGGCTGAAAATGAAAATCTGTGGTTGTCTGATTATCACATAATTTGAATTGACTTTGGAATCTGGGATTATGACCTCCCCCATACCCCCACCAAAAGAAAAAAAAAAAAACTGAAAGTAAACAAGAACCTTTGTGTATGTCTTTATGTATTATTTTTCTGGTAAAAGTTACTTCACTATGCCAAAAAATTAGAGGGAAAGAATCCATAACCTGTTAGCATCATAGTTTTTAACAGGATTTTATTCTGTTAGCTCTCATTATAGTTTATTAATTTGATAGATGTTTATTGTATTTGCATAGTGTATTTTGCTTTTGCCTATGTTATTCAATGATAAGAATTTTTCTAGAATGCATCTTTAAAATTATTTTGTCTAAGGATTCCAAAGTATGTCTCTGAGCTACTAGAAATTGAGATGTGTAATTCTTTTCCCATTCCTAGTCATTTTAGGTTGTCTCCATGTTTTTACAGGTATAAGTAACACTGTGATTGACACATTTTTGCACATAATTGTTCCATACTTTGGCATTTGTGTACAGGATGAAAAGAAGTGGCTACTAAGGGCTACCACTGTTTACTAAGGATATATGTGCCCTGCCTTCAACATACATAAGAATAGATAATAAAGAGTGAAGATGGTACAGAATGTCCCACTGCCTGTGCCATGGTTAGTTACCCTTCATTCTACCAGGAAATCTAAGCTGCAAGGTCTCATTTTGCAGAGAATAGTATTTTCCTTCTGTAATTTAATATTTTAAATAATTAAACATTAAAAAATGTTTAAACACTTAAATGATATTTGCTATTTTATACTCGTGTTGCTTATTTTATTTACTCTTAATTTTTAATTTTTTAATTTTAACTTTTAATTTTTTAAAAATTTTATTCACCCTTAAATTTCACATATAATTCCAAAACTTATACTGCTAATGGTTTAAAAAATACACACATCTCTTTGTCACTATTAATCAGTGTTACTCCTTCTAATTAGCAAATATTTTCTGCTTTTCTTCTCAGAGTTTTAGAGAATTTTTGTCTACCTGAAGTTTTAAAACATTTAACCCATTTTTATGCTTTTGTGTGTACTTTGATTATTTTAAGATGTTTCTATTATGTAAATTTCAAGGTTTAATTACAGCAATATTTCATAGCCCCTTATATATGTTATCATGTAGAAAGACACCACATTGCTGTACCTATATTCAGTGTTATTTAAACCTAAGTTATCAATGCTACATAATTTGAAATAGAGCTGTAGAGCAGAAATCACAAGACAGTGCAGCAGGAAGTCATGTAGGCATCTGGAAAAATATTAAAAGAATTTAATGATTTGTAGCCCAGAGGCAGCTGACCTCAGCAGTTACCAGAAGAAGCATTTCTGTTTACATCTGAGTGAAAGATTGTTTTCTGTTATTTATTTTCTATGTTAGTTTATTAGTACAGTTTGTAGTCAATAATGTTTACATTCCTTGTGTGGAGCTGGTACATGTACATAACACATCTTCATTCCTTTTTTTGTACTCTTTCTCGTGCTTGCAACCCCTTCCGTATATCTCTTGATGCCCTTCATCTTTTCTTGTTTATTTTTGTACGTGTTCGCAGTACATAATGTTTACATTCCTTGTGCGGGGTTGGTACATGCATATAATACATCCCAGTTTCCTTTTTCTATCTGTTCTCCCTTCCTTTCTTTTCCTCTCCCTCCATCTCTTGATCTCTTCCTTTTTGAGGATGGCCTATCTCCCTACTTCCTGTTATCTATCTTCTACTAAATGGAAGATTTGGAGCCTTCATTATGTTTGACCACAGGAAAGTGAAGCTTTTACCAGGATCACCTCCTGAGGTCTCTGGCACTCCTTGTAGAACACTCACATGTCCCAGAGACCAGGCCTAGTGTTCACAGCGTGCCTGAGCCAGGAGCCCTGCTCTGGCCTGTGTCTTTGATCTTTGGATAATAACATTGTATTATTTCCTAACTTACTTCCTCAGGCACCACTCCTATCTCTGTATGGTTTCATCCCAAATATAATCATGGGTCTGCCCATTAATACACAGAGCTCAGCTAATATCAGACTATAAAAATTACTTAAACTATACTAATAATGCCAGATAACAAAGAAGATCCAACATACAAAGAAAATCTTGAATATTAGGAATAGTTTTGGAGTTCATAACCAAAACCGACTTCTCATGCCCAGCATCTTCTGGAGCATCTGTCATGTTGCTCCCACCCTGTTACCAACTTGTCGGAACTGGTTTGCATTCCTCAATTCGGGTGCTTTTGAACTGTGCCCTGCAAGGAAATCCAAGGTCTCCCATTCCTCCGCAACCCATCAAAAAGAGAAGTCCATCTTTTCCTCACTCTGTTTTATTCCAACATCCTAAATTAAACAAAGATATATAAGTAGGCACTTTTATCTAGAATAAACCTCCATAAACCTGAAGAGCAAAAAGTAAAGGACATAGAGATTAACTTTAAACCTATAATAAGAACAGCACCCTGCCTTGAAATAAAAATTGATTCAAAGTTGAAATGTAGTGATAAGAATAAAATCATAAATGATAAACTGTAATAGTGTTTTTCAAAGTATCACAAATCATAGCCATTAGGGTTTTGCAATAAGAAAAAATCCAAATAAGGCATCTAAAATTGGCTAGAATTAATAAGCTTGCTAGTTAAGTTAAAGACCTGAATTAAAGGAAAACTTGTAAGGAATTAAATACTTTCAATTATTTTGTATGAGACCATTAGAAGATCCTTAGAAGATGCATGAGGAAATGAAAGTTTTATAAAAAGAAAATACATAATGATAAGAAATGTGGAAATCCAATGAATGAGATTATCAAATATATCAAGTGATTTAAAAATCACATGAAAATGACCTTTTTAAAAATGTATTTATGCTTTATTCTTTAATTTCACAATTACCTTTGTATGTCTATACTCCAACCACGATATTTACCATTGGGACTACATCCGTGAATGGGGCAAATGCCGTCTCTCCCTTCATGGAGATTACCACCTATCGGGGAATATGTGCACTTTACAAATTTGCACTTGGGTAATTACATGATTAATTAAACTGTGCTAACTGTAATTTATAATATAAGAACTACCTATACATGTGAAAAATCATGAGGAGTGCAGCAATGACACATGTGAGGAGCTCAGAGAATTACTGGTGACTCCATGCAGAAGATGAACGGTAAAGGGTGAAGTGGAACTGCAAAGGGAGGGAGGCCCTGGGGCTTTATAATCCTTTCCTAGGAGCACTAAGTAGCCATTGGAAGATTTTTATGAGGGTTGGAAAACTTAATGACAGGAAGCAACCTATATATCCAATGAAGGGGGAAGGTTTTAGAAATTATAATGACAAGTAGAATTTTTTGATTACTAAAGATGTTTATTTAAACCAGGTTTGGTGGAGCATGGTTGTGATCACAGTGCTCTGGGAGCCCAAGGCAGAAGGATCCTGTATGAACCCTTCCTGGGCAACTTAGTGAGACCCAGTCCTAAAATGAAAAAAAATGGGGCTGGGATATATCTTAGTGTGAAGGCTCTGGATTCAATCCCTTGCATGAAAAAAAAAAGTTTATTTAGAATTTTAGTGCCATAGAGAAACTAAGGCAAATAAACTTATATATGTACCTGAATAGAAAAAAATTGACAGTGATAATCTATGATTTGAGGGTTTTATTGAATCTTATCTAACATTTTTCTGAGCTTTCCTCATTTTCTATAACAAATACACATTAACTTTACAAGTCTAGGAAAATGTAACATTTTTCCTTGTGATCACTTCTCAAGCAATTTATTTGTGGAACCACTTAAAGGTAGTATTAGGGTGAAACTTTATCCATTTATTTTTCTTTAACTTTGAACATGGACAAAACAAAAGTTTGTATACATAATTCCTACATGTACTGATTTGGTAAATTGTATTTTAAGAGTAAAGGTGTACATGCAGAAAAAGTTGTAGCAGTTTTGAAACTGCTGTTTTCAGGAAAGCATGCTTACAGAATGGCCCTTGACTGGCATCTGGGAACTTGGATTTTGGGGAGGTTCCCACCATTCTCAGAACAAGTAAGGGTGGCTTGCTGTGTCTAGACAGTTTGTATGAACAGTGTGGCTTATTCTGACCACTTTTTTTCCTTGTGGGAATCTGGAATTTTGAGACATGACAGGCAGAGAGTGCCTCTTGTGATCTGAACCCAGTAAAACCCTTGGACACTGAATCTTACGAGCTTCCTTGATAGATGACCTTTCACACTTGCTATCACAACTTGTTGCTAGAGATATTAAAGTATCCTGTGTGACTCTCTTGGGAGATGGGTTTTGGAAGTTTGGGCATGATTTCTTCTGGTCTTAGCTTTCATTTTGCTTTGATTTTTTTCCTGTGATAAATCATAGTTCTAAGTATAGCTTTATTCTAAGTTCTATGTGTCCTCTTGGGCAGCAGTTTGCAACCTCTTTGATACTTTAGATTGCTTTCATGGAAGTCAATTTTTCCATGGACCTGGAGAGGCTCAACTTTTTTAAAAAAATGTTTTGTTTCTTTTTCTAAATTAGTATATGCTTGTGATACATAATAATTACATTCCCCAGCACTAGCATCACTGCTTCAGCTCCATCTCAGATCATCAAGCTTTAGATTCTTATAAGGGAATGCAACCTAGATCATGGTTCACATGCTCAGCAGTTCACAGTAAGGTTCATGTTCCTAAGAGAATCCAAGGCCAGTGCTGATTTGATAGGAGGTGTGATAGGGAGAGGCTGCAATACATATGAAACTTTTCGAGTCTACCAACTGCTCACCTCATGCTGTGTGCCTCACTTCCTAATAGGTCACTGTCCAGTACCATTCTGTGACCCAGTGTTTGGGGACCTCCAGATTTGTGTATACTCAGCACATGATTCACTTAAATCTGCACATTGTGGAACTTTTATTCCAGAATTCTATCTTAAATCAACTATTAAAATCATTTAAATAAAAGTTTAAGTGAGGAAATACATTGATGCCATTGTTTTGGTAAAAGATAGAGCTATATATATATATATATATATATATTCATATATAATAGTATAGAAATAGTCTTGTGCTCATTTACAGTAGTTGTGTAATTGACTAGATTTGCATTCAGTTGTATTTGAAATGAAAATTTTCTAAATAACTTCCAAATATTATGCAGGTCACTGAAAACCAAATAGTTTTTACCTTCTACTTTATTATACTTTCCTATTTGCACAATGTAAAACTCAACCCAGTAATAGTTTTAGCTTTAAATTTGATATATTTTGTTGTCAGGACATATTTATTGTAGGAAGCAAGTGATATGTTTAAACAGCTACTGCCCCACCATACAGTGATATGCTTTGCTAACATTTCTTCATACATCCTAGCAATTCATCTGTCTTGGTTACTTTTCTCTCATTGCTGAGACAAAATACATGACACCCAGAATTAAGCAAGGAAAAGTTTATTTAGCTAACAGTTTGTGAAGGTTTCAGTCTGTAACTGGCTGGTTTCAAGGCAGAGTGGAACATGGCACAGAGGGGAAACCATTTATAGCAGCAAGAGATATCAAAGGCAACAGGAACAAAATGGGAGGAGCAAGCCTCTTTCCCTCCCTTGTATTGTATGCAGACTACCCACCCGAGGTTGGGTGTAGCGCTCACGCCCTCAATTCCAGCACTAGACAATGAACCAATCACAAACTCGAGATTCAGCTGTCTCCAAAAAACCCATACCTCCATGACCACATGAGGCTTTGGGGAGATATCAAGACACAAACTATAACACCATCTTTATTTTCCTTTCAATTCCTTGTCTTTTAAGAACACACAATATTTTTGCACAGCATTGGAATGTATGTACATTCTTGGTTTGTTTTCACATTTAACATTAAGTCATGAATATTTTCATGTCATAAAATATCCTTCTGTAGAAAAACCTAATTTACCTCACAGAATTTTATCTTATAAATTTTCTATATAGTCAACCAATCTCATAAAACATTTAGGTATTTCCTCAATTTTCAGTATTTAAACAATTATACTTGGTGCAGATTTTTGAAGGATTATATTTTAAAGGATTATAGAAAGATACAAAACACAAAATATCAAAGATATTAAACACATAAAATATAAAAATATTTTCTAAAGAAAATAGAATGGAATTTACATAATCCTGGAGGAAGAATTTTTAAGCCTGACTTCAGATGACAGAAACTACAAAAAAAGTTGTTAGATTTGTCTGCATAAGAAATATAAACATATTCTCTCTGAAAGCAAATATTAAAAGCTTTAAAAAACAGAAAATTGGAAGCATAGAAAAAACATTTAGAAAACTGTTCACAACCTGCATAACATTAAAAATATAAGTGATAACTTCTATATTTATTAGAACAAATACAGACAGCAACTGATAAATAGAAAAAGGGAATCAGAGCAGAATGTACTGTAGTCAAGAAAAATATGAAAAACTCTTTAGTTTCATTGCAATAAATAATAAAATGCAAATTAAAATAACAAATATATTATTCTATCCTGTGAAATTAAGTGTCATCAAAGATTTAAAACACCCAAAGGAAATAGGAGTTCAAGGAAAAGGTCTTAATATTGTTGGTTGTGTAGAGTAGCATATTTGGCATATACTAGCCTCCCCCAAGCCTTTGTTGCTAATTAAATACAAATGCATAATGATAAGCTTCTAGAACTATTTATTTAAAAGTAGTTTGTGAGCACATAGGTAATATTGTTTATTTTTTTTTAAAAAAGGTAATTTTGGTTTTGTGTCACATTAACTTCAGTCTCCCGTGACAGTAAATTCAATAGATAATCTTGCTTTCAATAAGGTATATGGTACGACTTCTTCAACATGCTTATAACCAGTAGAGAAATACAGTCTTCTGTGAATCTGAAAGTGTTGTCTGTAGATGTTAGTTTTAACTGCCAGTTTTCGGACAGCATTGTAGACCTACTGAGTCAGACTCTCTCTAGCTGAGTCTAAGGAATTTACAAGCCACCTGAGAGAGTTGTAAAAACACTGAGATCTGAGCACTTCTGGACTAGGGCCAGAACCACAATGGAAGCAAATTAAGGTGTAAGGTGACTTTTGTATTGCATGACAATCTTTGTCCCCCAAGATGTCCTGATAATCATCCTAAACTGTAGATTGGATGATGATCAAAGGATTTTTTTTGTTTTGTTTTGTTTTTTTTTAATCAGGGATTGAACTCACGACCTCATGCTTACCAGGCAAGCGCTTGAGCCACTGTGCTAAATCCCTGGCCCTAAAGGATTGTTCTTTACAAATTTTTAGAAATAGCAGAACTGGTGGAGCTAATGAATACCTTAGGTAAGTGTATGAAATGCAATGGACTAGGACAACTGGATGAGGATAAAATGGAGCACTGATGATTGAAAAATTAGTAGGGCTTCATTCCATTATTCCATTCAGTCAAGGTTGTGAATTCACTGCTCAAAAAGGCTGATGTGATTCTAGGATGCATCAAGATAAATGACTAGAATAATATAACTAGAATAACCAAAAACACAGAATTTTATTTTCTATCAATCAGTACACATCAAATGTATTCAGGATAGGTGCCACAGTAGAGGAAGGCTATTCATAAATTAACCAATTAGAAAAAATTAAAAACTATAAGGAAGAGTCTTGAAATTGTGCACATAAAGATCAATAAAAGAGGAAGAATTTTCAGTCTCGTAAAGAATAAAATAACATCAGAGAAGGGATGAATGATTGGAGTATTCATTTTTTAATGTGCTTTTTAGTTTTATTTATTGTTTTGTTATTATAAAATTAATTCTTACATTAAAAGTTGAAAATGACTGGTTGTATATGATTTTATGCTTTGTAGCATTTCAACATATATACATAATATCCAGAAAAATTAATTTTATGATCTCACTACCCCAAATCGTACACTATTTTTCAGAGTTTTTTTCTGATGATTCTTTCATGTTTAGTTCATCAATATCTTAGAAACATTTTGTCAAGTGAAAAAAACTTTATTAAAAGAGTGACATCTTTTGCAGTATAGAGATTTCCTATCCCAGCTAAGACTACTTTTATGTCTTTGTATAGGATTCCTCAAAAGTTAAAATATGGAGATACCATTCAAATCTATTAAATTTACCTTTAAAAATATATACTTGAATGAATTTTAATATATTTAGAAGGTTGTGCAAACAACAACAGTATCTAATTAATATTTTCATCTCCCTATAACGCACCCCATAATCCTTTAGCAGTCAGTCCTCATTCCCACTTGTCCAAGCTCCCAGAAAACACTAATTTTTTTCTGTCTGTATTGGTTCACGCATTCTAGGCATTTTATATCAAAGGGAGCACATAATATACCTTCTGTATCTGGCTCATTTCACTAAGCATTATGTTTTCAAAGTTCAGTAATGCTGAAAAATGTGTATTAGTAATTCATTCTTTTTATTATTGAATAGTACTTAATGGTATGGACATGCCACATTTTGTGACGTAGTTTGGAACTTTGCACTTTTTGGTCATTACTAATAAATCTACTATGAATGTTGTATACAAGTTTTTTTAAGAAAATACATTTTCAGTGGTCTTAGTTTATACCTAGGAATGGAATTTCTGGATCTTATGGTTCTTCTGTGTTTTGGGAAGAAGGAACTGTTTTCTAAAGTAGCTGCACCATTTTACAATTCTACTAGCAATGCTCAAGGGATCCTTTCAAACACTCATTGTTATCTATTTTTAAAAGTTGTGACCATCCTACTCAGTGTGAAATGTCATGCTTTCAATTTAAATCCAAATTACTGTATCTTTTATTCTGCTGTCGTTTGAGCTTTTGGCATCATACCCATGAAACAATTGTCTAACCCACCTAATGAAGATTTATGTTTTGCTTTTCTAAAACTGTATACTTCTGACACTTATATTCAGGTCTTTTATCATTTTGAGTTAGGTTTAGGCATGGCATGGGTTAGGGATCCAGTTTCAGTCTTTTGAATGTGAGTATACACTTGTTGCAGTAATAATTGTCGAAGGGTCTATTCTTTTACATTGAATTGTATAGACACTCTTGCCAGAATACTGATTTACCATAAATATATGGGATTATGTATTTCTGTGCTCTCATTTTATTCCATTGAACTCAATAGTCTATTTGTATTCAAGTACTGTATATATAGAGTCTTGATTACTATGACTTCGTGATAAGATTTAAAATGGAGAAGTGTGAGGATTGTTTAGGGTATTCTGGGTTCTTTGGATTTCCCCACGAATTTTAGGATTGTCTTGGCAATTTCTAAAACAACAACAAAGAAGAAACAAAGAAGGAAAAAAAAAAGAAAAGGAGGAGGGAAGAAGACTGAAAGGAAACAGGAAATCAGCTAGAATTTTGACAAGAACTGCATTTAATCTGTAGATTAGTTTACGGTCTTCCTCCTAAAATCATTATCTACCAATCCATGAATAAAGAATATTTTTCCATTTATTTAGGTCTTTTACATATTTCATGGTCAAATCTTAAACTTTTTTGTTAACCTTATCATTTTTTTATTTTATGGAAAAAAGGTAAAACAAAATTTCATAACAAAATGATAGGAAAAAAGCAATACTTAATGCATTGTGTATTATTATCTTTAAAGTAGTTACTCAGAGTACAAGATGGCATAAAAATTCTCCAACTGATGTAAGTGCAAACCTTCCTTTTCTATGAACTAAAAGAAACTAATAGTATAACTAAGTTACATTTTTTCTCTTTTCCCTTCCTTTCTTCTTTCCTCCATCCTACTTCCTTTTTCCTTTTTAACAATTTCTTCCCATTTCATAATATCTATTGTACATTTTAGACTTTATTTACCCTTTTAGTTTCTCACACCAGGGAGACAATATGATGTTTACACACATGAGTGATTTATTTCACTAATAAGTATGGTCTCCAGTTGCATCCATTTCCCTATAAAAGTCTTAAGTTTATCCTCTTTATGGCTGAGTAGTACTCCACTGCATAAAAGACAAAACTTTTTTATCCATTCCTCAGTTTATGGATTTGGGTTGTTTCCAGGATTTAGCTATTACAAATTGTGCTGCTATAAACGTTGGTGCACATATATTGCTGTAGTGTTATGTTTTTCATTCTTTTGGGAAGACACCTGGAAGGGGAATAGCTGGGTTGAATGGGACCTCTAATCCTGGCTTTCTGAGGAAATTCCATACTGATTTCTGCAGTGGTTGCACTAGTCTACACCCCACCAACAGTGGAGAAGAGTTCCTTTTTCCCCGCAGCCCCTCCAGCATTTGTTATTGGTTGAGTTTTTGATGATATCCATTCTTTCTGGAGTGAGATGAAATCTCAGTATTTTACTTTGCATCTCTCAAATGACGAGTGATGTTGAACATTTTTTCATTTATTTATTTGCAATTTGTATTTCTGAGAAGTGTGTATTCATTTTTGGATCCATTTTTGGATTGGGTCTGTGAATTTGGGAAGGATCTGATGTTTTTCAAATCTTTATATGTTCTAGGTAGAAGTTATTTGTCTGAGGGACAGTTGGCTAAATTTTTTTTCCCAACCTGCGAGTTGTTTTTTCATTCTGTTGGTTATTTCTTTTGATGTGCAAAAGTTTTTTAATAAGATGAGGTCCCAGTTGTTGATTCTTTGAAGTACTTCCCTTACAGTTTGGGTTTTGTTCATGAACTCTGCCTACACCTGTGTCTTCAAGATTTCTACCTACCTTGTCTTCCAGCAGTTTTAGTGTTTCTATTTTAATACTTAGATCTTTGATCCCTCTGGCTAATGTTTCCAGAACTATACTGAATAGGAGAGGTGATAGTGGGCATTTTTGTCTTGTACCTGATTTTCCAATGAAAACTTTCAATTTTTATTCCTTTTGTAAGGCGTTGGCTGTTGGTTTGACATAGATGGTTTTTTATCAGATTGAGTTAAAGGCTATCAATTCCAATTTTCTGCAGGCTTTATTTTTTATCATGAATGAGTGTTGGACTTTGTCAAAAGCCTTTTCTGTAAATATTGGATGATCATGTGATTTTTGTCTTTGCCTGTATTGATATGGTATATTACATGTATTGATTTGCATATTTTGAACCATTCCTGCATTCCTGGTGTATTATCTTCTTGATGATTTGTTGCATTCTGCTTGCTAGTATCTTACTGAGGATTGTATCATCTATGTTCATGACAGAGATTGGCCTGTAGTTCTCTTTTTTGGTTGAGTCTTTCTCAGTTTTGGTATCAGGGTAATATTTGCCTCCACAAAGGGGTTAGGCAGTATTACTTCTATTTCAATTTCATTTAAGAGTTTGAGGAGTATTGGCATTAAATATTCTCTAAATTTCAGCAGTAAATCCTTCAGGACCTGAGCTTTTCTTTGTTGGCAAGTTTTTAATTATATTTTCAATTTTGTTAACTGATATTGGGTTATTCAGAATTTTTATATCTTCTTATTCAGCTTTGGTAATTCATACATATCTAGGAATCTGTCCATTTGTTTTGTGTTTTGTATCCTATGACAGTAAAGGTTTTCAGAGTAGGGATTGATGATTTTCAGAATTTCCACAGGATGTGTAGTAATTTCACCCTTTTCATTCCTCAGTGCATAAATTTGAGCCTTTATCTTTCATTTTTTGAATTTTTTTATTTTAAAAAAGCAAAACAGAAAAAAGGTAGAAGTAATACAGAATTTCAAAAAAAATTAAGAAATCAATACTAGTTAATATATTACAAATTATTATCTTAGAAGTAGTTGTTCAAGTTACAAAATCGAGGCATAAAAAAAATCAGACAATCAAACAATGACAACACAAACTATTGGCTAAGGATTTATCAACTTTATTTATTCGTTCAAAGAACCAAGTCTTTGATTCATTAATTCTCTGTATTGTTTTCTTAGTCTCAATTGTGTTAATTTCTTCTCTCATCTTTATAATTTCCTCCCTTGTACGGGCTTTGCGCTTGACTTGCCCTTCTTTTTGAAGCTTGAGGTGCAGTATTAGGTTGCTTTTTTGTGCTCGTTCTGATTTCCTAATGGGAGAATTCACCACTGTAAATTTCCCTCTTAGGACTGCTTTCATTGGTCCCACAGGTTCTGGTATGTTGTATCTGCCTTTTCTTTTAATTATAGACATTGTTTAATGCCTTATTTAATTTCATATGTGACCCACTGGTTGTTCAGGAGGGTATTATTTAATTTCCATATGCTTATGGAATTTTTGAGGTTTGTTTTGACACTAATTTCCAATTTCATTTTAGTATGGTCAGATAATATGCATGGGATAATTTCAATTTTTTTGCATTTACTTACATGTTTTGTGGGTTAGTATATGGTCTATTTTAGAGAATATCCCATGTGCACTGTTAATCTTATTATTAAATATCTTATTTTTATACTGTTGCAGATGGAGTTGTGTTTTATAAAAGAATTATATTTATCCTCATCTTTTTTGTTATTGTTGCCACAAATTCTATTTGTGAGAACATTATAACTCTGATACAGTGCCATTACTTCTGTTTTAAAATGTCAGTTGCTTTTCACAGAAATTGAGAAAGAAAGAAAACAATGGTAATCTACATCTACTCTAATAAGTACCATTTTCAGTGCTATTTATTCCTTTGGGTCAGCACAACTTTTCCTCTTATGTCACTTTCTGTACTGTAAAGAACTTCGTTTAGCAATTTTTAGTGCAGTTATGCTAGATTAAAAAATCTTCTAGCATTTCTTTATCTGAAAATCTTCACAGAATTTTCATTGTTAGAGGACATGTTCACTAATTAAAGAAATGTATGGGGACTTTTTTTCTTCATTTAGTATTTTAAAGATAACATACATTTGTCTTCTATCCTCCATCATTTATGGTGTAAAATCAGCCATCATTTTCTTGTGTTTAATATCTTTTTTTCCCATAGCTCCTTTGAAAATTTCTTCTTTATTCGTTTGATAGTAATATACCTCAGTTTAGCTATATATATATTTTTAAGTTTATGGTGCTTAGGTGTCTGGGGACTTCTATTAATCACCAGTTATAGAAATTCTCAACCCCACATGTCTCTAAATGTTTTCAGATTTCACTCCTTATTCTTAAGGTGTGCCCTTTATTTAAAGTTATGGCTTCTGTTTCTAAGATGTAGCATTTCTGGATCTTGGTGTTCAAGTTTCTTGGCATGCTGCTCCACATTAGCTAGACTAGGAATCTCTTTCTCAGGCCTGTGTGACCTCTCTTATCTTCAGTTAAGTCTCAGCCCTGCAGCAGCTACTCTTTGCTGGACCTTGGGGAATCTCACTTTGTGTATACATAGCTCAGCCTTTAGCTAACAATCTATGGACTCCCATGAACATTTCTGGACACCTCTTTAAGGCTCTGATGCACAAATTTCAGCTGCTTCATGAGCTCCAAATTGTTGTCTCCTGCATCGTTAGCTCAGTGAAGCTGCTGTTTACTGACTAGGTTTCACTTCCCTACTCAACCACTTAGAGACTGTTCCCAGGCAATAATCCAGGGGAAATGCGATGTTAATCTAATGCATTTTCTTTCTTTAGCTGTCACAATCTTCATTGCGGTCAAGCACCTGAAATAAGTGTTTTGTGTATTTTTCCCAGATTCAGAGATGTTTAGGTGTAATACTGTCAGGCCATGAATGGACCTGACTTTTCTTGTTAAATATTTAGAGTTTAATATGGAGTTAGATATATCTAGTTTAAATGAGTGTTATGGTTTATGCATTGTGTCAACTTGAGAAGTCTAGAAGCTTAATTAAGTAACTCAGCAGCTCTACATCCTGGGGTGTAGGGTACAAGCAGTTACCTGTTCATTGTGTCAATTTGAGAAGGTCAGAAGTTTAACTGAGAGACTCAGCAGGGACACAGGGTTCTTACTTTGTAAATATCCTCATCCTGAGCAAAGGAAGGCAAGATTTGTGAATGCTACACCCACCCTGGAGTGGGGTTGGGGGTTTGGGAGGTGGGGGTGTGGGGCATCCCGTGTATAACATAAAGGAGGAGAAGAGGCTTGCTCTTGCCCCCTTTTACTCTGGCTGCTTTTGCTCGGCTGCTGCCTTGAATTGTTGCCCCAGTGCCATGCCACCCTGCCTTGGAGCCAGCTGATTATGGGCTGAAACCTCCAAAAACTGTAAGCTAAATAAACCTTTCCTTCCCTAATTTTGGGTGTCAGGTGTTTTGTCTCAGCAAGAAGAGAAAGTAACCAAGAAAATGAGACAACCAAATTTGATGCCCACTGGAATAATCAAGTAATATTAAGACCAGTTAGGAAGTCTAGGTTTTAACTCCTCTAACTACTGAAATACATATATTTCCTTTGAAAGCACATAGCTGGAACAAAATATTCACAAACATTATAGTCTGTGAGCCAAGGGTGAGAACATTTGTTATCTTTAGATCCTGGTTTAGTTGCCTTACTTTCTGAACTCATAAATCTATTGTAAAGCTTAAATGAAACAAATGCAAATAATATTTGCCATAGAATATTTGTAACATAATATCCATTCAATAAACAGAAGCTTCTCTGATAACGCTTCCATCCATAGTTTTCGTATCCACCATCATCTCAGCCAATTATGTTAGGCCTTCTGGCTACTGAGTTGGGTGACTACCTTCCTCAGAAGGAAGCTGAGACCAAAATTCCTCCACCTTTCTCATTCCTTTTTAATAGGTCAAAGCACAAGTGAAGTCCTCATCATGCTTACTGCTTACTTACTTTAGAATTACAGTGCTATACCCAATGACTCTGACCTCCACATTTTCAGCCGATTGCTCACATACTCTGTCTATGTTCTTGCCTTAAATGAAATTTTGCTCTTTCTTAATAATACCTGCAGGTTTCATAAGTGACTACAATTGTTTGATTTTACAAACCGTATATACTTACGACTTCAAGGTAGGGTTGATGCCTTCTTATAGCTCATCTTTGCTAACTCCATCCTGCTACCGTCTTGAAAAATGTCTCTCCAGTAAGGCTCGTTCTATCAAAGTTTATTACCTTCTGCTCTATGCTTGTTATCATACAGCAACTTTTCCAATCATTTTCACCCCCATTCTTTCTGAAACACTGATACCTGGCTAATCCCTATCACAATTCTTCTGATCTTTCTACATTACTTCTAAATGAGGATGATATTCACAACCCATTCTATTCCACTAACTCTGAGTTCCTTAATCTTCTAATCAATTGTGCTTCTTTTCCTTTTCTCTGCCATGTCCTGTAACGTTAATTATTTCTGCTTTTAATTAATCCGCTTACAAAGTCACTTAGTCATACAGCATTATCTGTGACCACATCTCTTTTCCTAACATTGGTTTAGTAGTCCTAACAGAATTTTTTTCAACTGCTTCATAACATGTAACTTAATAACTCTTCCAGCATCTTTTTCCCTCATTTCCTTTGTCTCCCATTTAAAGTCTGGGGCTCAGGATTTCAAAAACACTCCTTCCTGTGGTCAAAAACTCTCTGACACCTCTGCTTTGTTCATCATGTTGGCTTGCAAATTCCTGATCCTAAATGAATTCACTAATGTTTCTTCCATATCCATCTGCAGACAGTAGATTGCAGTAGTTTGGCTATAAAGTTGTAAGATACCCATTATCCACAATGGAAATTTCAAACCTCTTTCCTTCTTTTTAGTCTAAAATTTTGAACAACTAAAGTAATGTAATATGTTATGTGAGGTATTAGCAGAGGCTTCTGGTCCAAGATGAAGGGCCAATGTGTGGCTTTTGTTCGTGTACTTGAGTAGATGTGTGGAGATCCTCTGGTCCTACTTTGTACATGAGCAACACATTCCCAGGGCTCAGTTTTACAGCCTGAGCCCAGTCTGACTCAGCACAGCATTTGAGTCTTACAGTTACAGCTTTCTTTGTTTAAAACTCAAAAATTCCAGCTCTGGAGGCCTGAAGTGAGAGAGTATGATTTGTAAAATGTACATTTTGCCATCTCAATCTGAAACTTTTGCTACAGTAGATGTAATTTTATATTTGTGTGATTGTTCAATTAATATTTTATATCTACGCTGAACCCAAAGTTTCATTAGGGCAGAGTCCATGTCTATTTTTGCTCACCATGTGCTCCTCCACAGAGCACAATTCTGAATAAATTATTTTTTATTATTATGAGTATAACAATGTCTTTTAGCATTCTAATCCCTTGGTATTCTTAGACCATTTCTCTTACCTCTGACTTCATCAATCCAAAACTTCCCTTCTTCTAAGATTCATGCTGTTTAGATTAGCTGTTTTCATCTTCTGGTTGTCATTTTCAGATTTCACTCTATATTACCAACTTAGAATTGTACAAGTATTCTGTTGTCATCTGAAACCACCGGTGAATCATTTAGGATGACTTTTTCAGTAAGAGGAAGCTCTAGATTAGTTTTCCTTAAAGGATAGGGAACTTTATAATGGACATAATAAAAAATTCAGACATAAAGCCACCATATCCATCAGGGCTCTGAGTTTGCTTTCCTGTAATGCTCTTGAGCTTTGTTTTTCTCTTGATGTTACATTCACCCTTAAGTTAAGAAGGAGATGGCCACACCCCTATGCCAAAACACCAAGTCACTCTACTATCCAAAGGAAGATAAAGGGCTGCCTTTTTCCTGAGCCTCCATTTTTTAGTCATCAAAAGTTTCTCAGAAGTTCCCCAGTATATTTTTTTGTCGATTATGGTTTAGATTTAAAATGCTTCCCCACAGTCGCATAGGTTCATCGGTGGCACTTGCAAAAGGTGATTGAATCGTGAAGACTAACTTCATTAGTTATTAGTCCACTGATGAGATCATAACTTGATAGCACTGTTAGAAACTGATGGAAGCAGGAGATGAGGGCTAGTTGAAGGATGTGGGTCCTGGGGTTGTGACCTTGGGAACTGTATCTCATCCCCAGCCCTCATCTGGCTCTTTTCTGCTTCTTGACTGCTGAAGGGTAAACAGCTTTCTTTGTCACGTCCTTCCACCTTGATGTTTCTGTCTTAGAGCCAGCTGACTGTAGTATGAAACTTGTGAAGCTATGAACCAAAACAAGTCATTTCTGTCTCTATTTCTTTTTTCTTTTGGAGCTGGGGATCGAACTCACAACCTCACACTTGCCAGGCAGGTGCTTATGCCACTGAGCTAGATCCCTAGCCCTATTTTTCGAGACAGTGTCTCACTATGTAATTCAGGCTGGCCTTGAACTCACTTTGTAGCCCAGGCTGGTCTCGAACTCACAATGATCCCACAAAATCTTTTCTCTTTTAAGTTGTTTCTCTCAGGTATTTGGTCACAGAAACAAAAAGCTGACTAATGTGTCCTTGTAACACCAAAACTGAGCTATAGGTTGAGTTCAAAACAATCCTTGGGTGAGACTGGGATTACTATGACTGCCCCTGCTTGTCGCATGGGAAGGATTGGAAATTGCAGGCATAAATCATCTTTATTTCTGTAACTTCACATTTAAATTATAATTTAGATAGCCAATTCTGATCACACTTGCTATTTTTCAACATTTTCTTTCCTTCCATTCAATTTTTCCTTTCTCTTTATTGAATCATAGTCTATTAGTCTAGTTCAACTTTTGTAATAAATCAGAATTCAACTGATTCTTCTATCTCTTCTTCCTAGTATAGCATTCAGGATTGTTAGCACACTCAATTTGTTTGTGACAACTGGTCAGTTCTCAGTCTATCATGGATAAATTCAACAATTATCTTTCTTCATTTCTTTTCTTGAGTTGCAAGCCTGGCTAGGAAAAATGGTGTTATTCTGCAAATCTGTATCCATAGCTGTTAAACTGATCCTGGTCCTTGGTACCATACAGTAACTCTTTAGTTTTTTCTGGTCAAATCCTTTTACTGGTGGTGTGTTGTATCCTGATTCTATAATTTAATAGAATGTATGATTTTGGGCAAATTCTTTAGAATTTCTGAAATTTGACTGTTTAATCTCTGTAAGATTAGAACCAAAGTACCTGGTTTTCATTTGTTTGTTCTCTTTTTGAGGATGGGGTTTTGCTAAATTGCCCAGACTGGCTTTGAACTCAGGATCCTCCTACCTCAGCCTCCTGAGTAACTGAGATTAGGGTTTGTGCCCCTGAGCCCAGTTGAAAGATTGTTTTAATGATTAAAAAATAAGTAAAATAATTTGTTCACTGTCACACAGTACTCAGTTAATAGTAACCTTTATTTTAATGGCATCTAAACTTTATACTCTTTCTAGGTCTCTTCTCTGAATCTGCTTTTCCTCCATATTCCCTTATACTCTTTGCAGACTTTTTAGAGAATAAAGAAAAATTTGGAGAATTGATTTCTTTTCATTTTGAAGTGTATCAAGAACTATACTCATTTTTGCATCCCAAATGGCCAAGCTCATGAAATATCCAGTATTTATTCTATTGAATTTAACATGTCATTATTTTTAATTTTAATTCTGTGAGATTATGGAAAGATAAGGGAGTCAGAATCACAATGTGATAGGTTGGAAATTAGGTTAAATATTTGCTGGTGATTGTTAGTGAAAAATAAATTCACTGGTATTTAAAATTCATCTGAAAGGAACTTGGGACTCAGAGGATGTCTAAATGAAAAGATCCATTTAGCTCTGATAATTAGCAACATAAACAGAATACTGATGAATACATTAGCTTTATGTGTAAATAGCCATTCATGGTCCAAATAATTTGCCTCTTTGACGGAGACTTCCTTACGCAATATTCCAACATCTCTCAAATATAAAAGTAAAGCCAAATGACTACAGATAATGATCAATGTTTTTTTACAATAGCCATAAGAAGGGAGAACAAATATTCCCCTACTAACTAAACACAATCAACCAAGCAAAGTCATTATAACCTTTCATGGTATAGGATAAGAATATAATAAATATTTCTTAGCATATATCCAAATTGAATTTCTGTGGCCAATTATTACAGTTAAGTTTATTTTCTTGAAGTAAGCTTGAATTTATAAGAGAGCATTACAGAAATGTACATTAAAACACCACTGAGATTCCATCATATCCCAGAAAGAATGAGCATTGTCATAAAATCAAACAATATCAGATGTTGGTAATGCTGTGGGGTGGGGGAGGGGAAGAAACCATCTACATTGTTGGTGGAAATATAAGCTAGTGCAACCACTATGGAAATCAACATGGAGATGCTTAAAAAACTAAAACCAGAAATTCCATTTGACCCAGGTAGTTCCTTTCTAGGCATCTTTCTTCTTCAAAAAGCTAAAGAAATATGTCTTAGCTACCTTTCTCAATGATGAGACAAAATACCTGATACCCAAAGTTAAAGGAGGAAAGGTTTATTTCAGATCACAGTTTGTAAAGGTTTCAGTACTATAATTGGTGCCTTTAAGACATGATGACGTGGAAGAGGGATATTGCAGAGTATAAACAGTTCATGGGAAGCAGAAGGCAGCAGGGAGCAAGCTACGAGTGTCAAGCAATGACCCTCTTTCTATCTCTTATGTTCCATCCAGGCTACCTACCCTTAGGGCAGGTGGCATTCTCACCCAGAATAGGAGATCCTTAATTCTGCCCAGAACTATGCCAAGCCAATCAGTGGACTAATTTAGTTTTCACACTCCTTTGATCCCAGCATCCCACACTTAATCCCAGTGTCACACACTCTAGATCCAGCCACCTATGAAAAGCCTCACCTATGACTGTATGAGGTTTTGGGGGGACATCTAGACATAAGCCATAATCACATCACATTGCAGTGATACATGCATATCCATGCTTGTAGCAGCACAATTAATAATAGCTAAATTTTAGAAGTAGCCTATCCTTTATCCTATCAACAAGAGAATGGATAAAGAAAACGTGGTGTTCATACTCAATGGAGTAGTACTACTCTGCCATAAAACAGAATAAACTTGAGTCATTTGTAGGAAAATGGATACACATTGAAATCGTACTGTTATATATATTATTTTTTTGGTACCAGGAATCAAACACAGGACCTCACGCTTGCCAGGCAAGTGCTTATGACTCTGAGCTATACCCCCGGCCCCTTGAAACCATAATGTTAACTGAAATAAATCAGACATACAAGCTGAAACAGTGCATGATGTCTCTTAAATGACAGATCTACCATATAAATAAAAGGTAGATGATAGGAAGTAGCGAGATAGATCTTTCTCAAATGAGAAAAGGATCAAGAGTTGTAGGAAGAGCTAGGGGTGTTGGTACACACTTGTGATCACAGCACCAGGATGCTGAGGCAGGCCTGGGCTACATAGCAAGTTCAAGGCCAGCCTGGACTACATACTCAAAATCTGTCTCAAAAAACTATAAAAAAAACACATAGAATTATAGCTAAAGAAGCCTATGCATTCAGAGTCCTTTGAAAGTTACTTTCTCACTCTCCCTTTTTTCCTCCTTCATGCATTCATTTTATTTCTGATCTACCAATGGTGAATATAGACACTTTTGTAAACTGCTGGTTTTTATAGTTTTGAGAAGGTAAAAAACTGCTGTCAATTTCTGAAATGTGAATACCTTGGCAAAATGAAATCAGAATGGTTGTGAGTCAAATGCCCTACCACTTAAACATACCTACAAAACCTGATTTTCAATCTTCATAAACTCCACACTCATGTGTCCACAGTCATATCAAGTCTTTCTTGTAGATTTATGCCATAAAACTGTGCCCAGTTGCTGTCCTCCTTTTTGCTTTAGCTCTTCTTCATTTAAGTCAATACACATATGTAATTCTTGTGCTTTTCATTAATTTCTTATGTTTTTCAAAAAGAATCACCTTAAACTGAGAAGGAAATATTGGCACAAGCTGGAACTGGCATGACATGTATAAGATTGTGCTGAATCTAGCATTTATAATGATGATCTTGTAGTTAGACTAATAACTAACAGTGCTGAACTCTAATCTTGAGAAAAATAGACTTGTACAAAGGACTTTAAGCAAGGTTGCAGAATTGAAGGATGCTATGATACAGTGTTTCAGAAGAGACCAAGAAGGAATGGTGCTGTGTATGTTCTCTCTCCATTTTGCCTCTGGTTTTATTCCTTACCTTACTATTTATTTCCTTAGTTCTTCAAACCACACATAAAGACCAGTGAAAGAGGATGAAATTCCTAATACAAAGTATTGGTTTAAAGTTGACCAGACTGTTGTCCACTGTAAATCATTATAAAACTAATTTATAGAGATATCTTTATGAAATAAATGCTACATATTTTAGGTAGGCCATCTGATTTAGTCTTTGTTATCTGAAGGCTGAGTTACACATACTTCTTAGTCTTCATGGATTTCTGTGTTGATTATTCTGTTTGCCTTCTTACTGTCGTGTGGGTTATCTGCTATTCTCTGCATTGTTATTTACTCTAGAAAACTGACCTCTTCCCATTGTATTACTGAGGCTCCTTTGCCTCCTAGATTCCAATTGAGTTTATCTGTTGGAGAGCAGGTGAGATGAGTGAAATATCGGAGTGTTTATTCCTTGATTCTTCCTACTTTAATGCAGTATCTCTGCTGATAACCCCTACGATCCAAAAATATAGCTCCCTGCTGGTGACTTCTTGCTATACTCCAGTATCATTATTTCCTCTCATGTCTCTCAAGGTTAATAGTTCCTGTTAATGATTAAATTTAGGTACCTTAAAATTAGTTCATGCTAATCATATAAGTAATGCTCTTATTAAAATTCTGAATTTTAGCTGTTTAGAGGAATTTTGTCAGGACTTTGGTACTTGGTACCTAAAATAGCCCCACTTTCAAATTCTGTATTCTTGGACAAGATTTCTTTCTTATTTGATAAAAATAATCTCTCAGCTGAGAAAATGGGAGGCTACTGCAAGGAATGACATCATGATAACAAAAATTATTACCAGTGGCATCTCTGACTTCAATTATTATTCCAAATGTGATATTTGGAACAAATGAACACACTTCCTGGTTTTTTACTTAAAACTACCAACCTAGAAAATTATTTTTGTTCAACCTGAACTAGTAATCACAATTAATGACAGTTAACACTCACCTGGGAGGGAAAATAGTACACCTTCACAGTCTGGACATGCTATGTTGACTCTCATTCTCCCTTATGATCACACAGCCTTGAGGAACTTGGGTGTCCTGATATATCACAGACATCATACTGGTTTATTATAATTGGGATGATACACTAATTTGATAAAAAGTACCCTATATGCCTTAGTAAATTATGATGGGGAAATAAGCTGATTGGCCAGCAAGTCTGGAACTTGGAAAGCACAGGATTGGTGATATACAACAAAATGGTCAAAGATAATGAAGATAATTATGTTTCATCATATCTGCTTACTATTGAAAATCATCTCCATCATCAGGTTGACAAGATAACTCATCCTTTAGATGTCAGATAGTCTCTTTCCCTCAAGTGGTTTCTTTGATGGATTTTTACACAAAGTGACTTTGTTGGCAAGGATGGAGGTTACATTTTGGCTCAAGAGTGTGGATTTCTCCTTACCAATGATTGTTCACCCTATCAATAAATGATTTTGGTGTGAATGGCTGGCATTTCAATATTTCCCAAGATGACCTGCCATCACCACCATAGAGAGTATAGAAATTTATCTTCAAATAAATGCACACAAAATGCTAGTACAACTTGCTTCATTTTAACAGGACTATTCTTTGAGTTCATAGATTGCACTATCTACAGTCATGGTATTCCATAGAAAAATGAATAAAGAAGTATATTAGAGGGCATATGCCCAACAAATTTACTGATTATCATGCATCTCATTCTTGGAAGCAGGGAATAGCCTCTTGAAAGGAACCAGAAGATAAAATCCTGTACAATTGGGATGTTACCCTATAGGATGCAGCGTATGCTTTAGATCAATACAAGTACTTATTACATCATGTAATTCTTTAAGATTTTAAAACATTTGGTCTCTTTTTCCCTCAGAAATCTTAAGACTTGACTTGTGGAATGGCAAGCAGAAATACTGAAATGACACCCAGGAGTTGGAGGCAGATTTATTTTATATCAAAGGGCACTGATTGGGATCATTGCCAAAATATCAGGCCCTGAAGACTCAGGGAAGGAGGTTTTCATGGGGTCAGCTAGGCGAAGTACAAAGGCAGAGTACTTGGCTATCTTTGATTTGTTCTTATAATATGCATCATAGTAACCAGCTATGATTTACAGTGACCAGCCATTTCTAAGAAACAATTAATACCTGGGCAACTAACGAACTGAAGAATACTGTTTGGGGAGGGGGCATTTTCTGCTATAGTTGTAGGCTATTCTTTCAGCTGATTTGAGCATTTTTCAAAAACTCTCATTTATGTAGATATAAGATTTTTTGTGTAAGATACCTGAGGTACCATGCATTGGTCACAATAGTGATAGCTTGTTAAAAGTTTTTAATATTTTAATGAAAGCAATGTAAACATTTATCAAATCTGTGTTATTATTAGTATTTGTGTATTTTTATGTTTCATTAAAATAAATATAGACACTCATGAATAATATTTTATTTTGAAATATGTCTTTAATTTATAAAATTGCCTCCTTAGACCCAATTTATATTTTTCCCTGTAATTCAAATTTATAGTATACTAATATGATTCTGGCTTTATTTTTGCTAATACTAGCTTGACTTTTAACTATCTTTTTATTTTACCCAGCTTATTATTTTTTGCTTTTTATTTTGTAGAGATGGAACACAGCTGGAATTTTTTTTTGACACATCAGAGTTTTTATTTCTTAGAGAAGGTGGCTCAACTTACAGTTATTATGGCAGACTTATTTTTTCTTAGTTCTGGATTTTCTATAATGCTCTTTTTATTTTTTTCTGTATTCTATTTTTTCTATAGAAAATGTTTTCTTTGTTTTTACATCTGCAATGGTTTAAAATTTTAAACTTTTTGAAAGCACTCTTATCTTCTACTTTTCTGGTCATCAGAGAGTTGAATATGCAATAGCATGTGCCCTCTTCCATTATTTTACTTATATTCTGCTTCATGTTACCTGATTTTTTCCGAGAAGTACATTTTCTAACCCTTTGTATCCCGGAAATGTGAAATTCTTTCTTCCACCCTAGTAACAATTTGTGTGTAATCATTTGGATAAAATCACTGATTGTCTGCTGGCATTTTAGTGGATGGTAAGCATATACAGAATCATCAGATGAGATAAAAATTGGCTGAAAAATTTTATACATTGTGGTATTTAAAATTTGCATTTCAGGAGAAAGAGGGAGAGTTAGGAGTGGAAAATCTCATCAATAAAATAGAATGCAAAATGGAAGTATTCCTGCAGAACTCAGAGGAAAAAATTCTAAAGATGGAGATAAGCAGCTGTGCATAACAGAATCAAAGATTTCTCACAGAAAGACTAATGATATTAGATCGTAAAACCAGTCAAACTATTGCCATAAAGATTCTGTATGCAGTTTGGTTAATGTTTTTAAAATCTTGGTCTTCCCAGGGTGTTTGATACTGAGTTTCTCATGGAAAAGTCATGTCTCATGAAACTTGAAATGTTATCCACCAGATGGGAACTCTTGACCAGAGGAGTCTGGTTTGCAGTGAGTTAGCTAAACTAGTTGCCACCTATCACTAGGGACTTGGAAGAGAAAAGCCCTCCTGTGGTTTAAACATGTCCTTCATGGTTTGTGTGTTGGAAATTTGATTCTCTGTGCAACTGTGTTGGGAGGCGGAGCCTGATGTAAAGTATTTGGATCACTGGGCACCACCTTCATGAATGGACTGATGCCACGATTGCAAGTTTAATATTGGGTTTATTACTGAAGGAGTGGATTCCTTTTGAAAAGGGCTAGTTTGGTTTTCTTTCTTTCTCTGTCTCACCCTCTCCTGCTCTTGTGCTTTCTTTTCTTTTTTCTTTTTTTTTTTTTGGTACCGGGAATAGAACTCACAACCTTGTGCTGGCCAGGCTGGTGCTTATGATGCTGAGCTTAATCCCCGGCCCCTCTTGTGCTTTCAAAATGGGATATGACAAGAAGATTTTCATGAGAGCCCGGCCCCTTGATCATAAACTTCCTAGCTTCCATAACCGTGAGCTAAATCAATTTCTGTTCATTATAAGTTACCCAGTCTGTGGTATTCTGTTAGAGAAACAAAGAATAGACTAAAAAAAAATGTACGTCTAGCAAAATGAACAGGTAAACAATAAACCATCTCAACTGTCTGAGCTGCTTCATCTCTGTGCATGGTTTAGGTAGCAAGTCATTGTTAGACATGGGGAACATAATGCTGTTAGGGGAGGTTTTTATCTTATCTCGTTCTACAGTATTTTAGTATTAGAAAATGCTTTGAAGTTTCAAACAGTGTGACATAACCTGGGACTAATACAAGACCCTTGCAAACCCTGCTGGGATGCTGCCCTAGGAATGGGATTGTGTCTCAAGCAAGGAATGTGCTCTGTGCTAGATAACGTCACCTGGGTCTAAATCTTGACCCCCAAATAACTGCATGTACTAATTCATTATTGTGTATACTAATTCATTTCTCCTTTCTTGACTTCACTGTTTTCTTGAATCTAAAACACAATAGCTGAATTTTGTTATTAGAAGGATTGATGGACAAAGAATGTACAATGCTTAGCCATAACAGATATTCATTAAATGTTATTGGGCCTTTCTCTTTGGTTTAATCCCAAGGTAGATGGTCAGAGGGAAAATGCTCTCTGCTAATGACAGAAACAGGAAATTTCTTCCTGTGGATTAGACTTCGATACTTGTTTGTTTTATGATAATTAGTATGACTGTTCGGATTCAACAGTTAACTTTTGTCCATCTGAAGAAGAAAGACCTATGTTTATAGTTTATGTCAGTGAGTGACCTTCAAGGGGAATTGATCAGAATTATGTCCACAGAAGGAATACTTTTGAAGAATAATGGAAAAGTGTAGATTTAACATTGAAATTAAACCAAGCTTTGAAATTTAGTTCTCCACAAGCTAGCTTGGTTAACTGTCTGAGCCTTAGTGAAAGATGCCATCCATGAAACTGATTATTAATTTTTCTTTTCCTCTCCTTTCTGAGTAATCAAAAAGTTCCATTGAATTCTTCTCTTTTTTCCACAAAAGTTAATAACTTTAAAGGAAAGTTTTCCACAGCTACTCTATTTTGATGTATAACTTATTTTTCCATATTCCATTTCAAATATTCTCTGTATTCACTTATTACTAATAACTCATTTTCATACTAATACCTCAATGCTTTTTTAAATTTTATTTTTAGTTTATTTATTTACTTTTTTTTTTTTAAGTGCTGGAGCAGGAATCCAGGGTCTCACCCATAAGTACATGCTCTATCACCAAGCTGTAGTCTCAGCAGCTCTTTACTTTAAAGTATTTCACTTAGGAATACCTTTGTTGGAACTTAAAAAAGTAGATTCAGTAGATTTAGAAATAGATTTAGGAATGAATTTTAAAGTTTTACTCTTCCATTGAGAGGTTGACCATGACTCTATATAGATTACACAAGGTTCAGATAATAGTTTTATATTATATTTGTATGTTACTCCCCATAATCTGTATAGTAAATATTATTGAATTCCTCTTTTTGCAAATGGAGAAATTGAGGCTTGGAGGAGGGTTCAGTAACTTGTCCTCCCTAGTATCTAGAGAGTGCTACAGCTAGGATTCAAAGAAAGGTCTTTTCCTATTGTACTACGATATCTTCTGCTTATATGTTCTTCAGCTTCATTTCTAAGGCTTTCGTGGTTGTTCTTGCAGTGTTGCAAGTGACTTCTATGCCCTGTGCCAGACCAAATAGGTGTTAGGACCACGTTATGGTTGTTTCAGCTATTTCTTCCTGTTGAAGACATGAAACATTAGTGATACCACTGAAGTCTATCTTTGGTTTTCTCACCCTATGGGGAGCTAGCCAGGACCCTGAAGTTGTCATACATATCTTAAATCATTTACCACACAAACATTTGTACCCCAAAACATAGCATTCTCCATATAAATAATGTAGCAGTTTCTTCATATGTTTTCATATTTAAAAGAATTGCGCATTTCATCTGGAATTCAAGATGAACCAATAAGCAGATGTATTACTTAACAAAAATGTGGGAGGGAAAGTACCAAAAGCAGTATATTTAAAACAGATGCTCTAGTATCTGAATGATTCAAAGAGAAGAAAATTTTTAATAGCAGAGTGAAAAAGGAGAAATAGTCACTTTTATAAAACACTGTGTTACTTTATATTTCAAAAGGAGATGTGTTAAAATATTTCCTTTGGTTAAAGTTAATCAAGCATGGAAAAAATTGATACTAAAGGAGGAAATGGAATAAAAAGAAACCCACAGAGCTCCCCTACACATCGCCTCCTGAGCACTGTAAGATTTCCTGCCATGTTAGTTTAAGACTCAATAAACGGAAAAATTGCTGGTGAGACAAATTAGTACAGGACATTTCTCCTCTGTCTAATTAAGCTTCCTGAATCATGAAATATAAATTATAACTGGAGATGCTTCTGTCAAACTCTTCTCAATCAATTGAAAGCACCTGGCCCACATCTGGGAAATTCACTTTTTTTTTTTTAAACCGTAAATGTGTATACACATAAATGCAAGTATCTCTTCTCGCCAAAGGATTCATATTTGCCCTTATTCAACATTTTGCTGAATTTTAATTTCTTGCTAGAATGGTCTCACAGATGTACGAAACTAAAATTAAGGTGAGGAAACAGTCTAAGCATTCTTATAATTCTTGTATGTTTACCTGTGCCTTGTACTCACCATGACCTCAGGCTTCCCTCACCAGGGGTTGAGATTCTTGTGTGGAATGCTATCTTTGAATTATAGCCCCTGGGAATCAGGAAAGATAAGGAAGGAGCTCAGGTAGGTCCTGAGGCAGAGGTAGAGACAATCACATGCTCTAAGCCTTCTGAAGCAGAGGAAGGGCTTCCCAAAGCTTTATGGGTTTCAATTCTGACTTCCACTGTGTGGTTTTGTTTTCATTTTTAAGTCTTGCTAGGTCTTTCTTTTGAAGTAAGATAGATTGCAAGCCAAAATTTATGGGACTATAACTGTTTTGATTCTTCATTTAAAATACACATAGAATTTATAATAGAACTATTTAACTTTTTATACATAAGCCATAAATCATGGGTTTTCAAAATGTCACTGGGTTTGAAATAACTTAAAGAAAACTTATAACTGCTTCAGAACACTTAGGTAAAAAGGAAAAATAGTTAAATTCTTAATCAATAGTCAAATTAGGATATGTTTGAAAGATTTCTTTAACAAATTGTCAATAAAGTATGATTTTAGAAATAGTTTCCAATATGATTCTTTTTTTAAAAAATTATATTAAGTAACAAATGAATAGCTTTTAAAGTACTCTGCCTGTGTAGTTGGCATGCTTTTTAGCAATGCGAACAGAACCCAAGCTTTAAAGTCAGACACAAAAACTGAAAATATAGTGAAAAAAGAATTACTGATTTTCAAGCTCTGTATCATAAAAGACAAATACATCAAAAAAGAAGAAAATTTCAGTACAACTTTAAAACCTCAAATTTTACCCATAATTTTTATTTTTATGCTGAATATGAATTAGTCCTTGAGGAATATTTTCATTATTAGGGAAAGATAGTTGTGCTGTCTACACGGATGGGATTTCTAGGGTGTCTGCTAAAGTCATCTCCTTCATTGGCCCATCATTGTCATAACTGCCTTCCCCAGCTCTACTAAAATTCCTGCCTAAAATTATCACTATTTAAAACCTCAATGGTGAATTAGACCCATTAATATTTCAAATTTTTTTCATTGTAACCTCATGAATAATTCTTGTTTTCTTCTCCTTAAAATCTTAACTTGAGGATCTTCTCTTTCATAAACCTTTACTTAATAACAATCCTCGTCTGCTTTTTTTGCACTTCCTGTATCTTCTATATTGGTGGCATCTTCCTTTGATTACCTCTGCACCTTACATAGACCTTCATTATATCACTTATGATGATGTTGGATCACACTTGATAACTTATACACTGGCAAACTCTACCATGAGATCCTTGAGGATAATGACGTGCTTTTCAGCCTTAAAATGCTGCAAAGACGCTATCTTATGGTAGGTTTGATATGACTAATTCTTCCTGCAGATTATGAGAAGATGAAGAGCCCCTGTACCACATCAACTTAGCCTATCTTGACTTTGGAGGCTTGAGAGGAAGGATTATTTCAAAGCCAGTTGTGAGAGGAGTAGAGAGTTATTTAGTGGGTAGGGTTTCAGTTTTACAAGAGAAAAAGTTTGGAGTTTGTGAAACAATGTGAATATCCTTAACAGTACCACAGTGTACACTTAATTAACAATGGTTAAGATGGCAAACTTCGTGTATTTTAGCACATTTAAAAAATAACAATTTAAAAAGCAATTTTGAGCGGCAAGGAAGGGACACATAAACATGAGTAGCCATCCTCTCCAAAGATGATTTCTCTAAGCAGAGATAATAACATAGCAACTGGCCACCCGTATTTGTCTTTTCTCTTTTTGGTGCACAGCGTTTCACAAATCATGTCTTGTTTGATTTTCTTAGCAACTCTGTGAATGGAATGCAGTTTTTATCTTTCATTTTTAAAGAATAAAGACTAAGATAAAAAGAAATAAAGTGGTTTGTTTATGTGAATTGTGCTGGGCACCACTGAACTGAGCTGCCAAGGTTGGCCGTCCATTGTCCGGTGTTAATCACATGGGCTGGGTACATGGCCCCACTTGTAAAAGGGGATTTGGGCTCAGAGGAAACTGCCTTGTCCTACTTACCCTGAAGCAAAGCAGAGGAAAAGTAGATACATTGAGAGCTGTGTTGAGGGTCCACTCTCCACTGGCATTCGTTTGGGGTTATCAGTAAAGTAAAGCAGACCTTAGTGAGTTTGAAGGCTTTGATGGTGCAGGATCAGCAGTTGAATCTGCTTGTCCCTAATGGCTAGGCCACCCTAGCCACAGGTCCAGCCTATTACATAAAGGGTTATTTGCATGGGTAGATGTCCTTGTACACATTATAAATTTCACTTTCCATTTAAGCATCAGTTTAGTCTATTGAATTATTGTAGATAATACAATTTAAATTTGTATACAAAAAAGTGTGGTCTTCATACAAGATTCATGGATGCCTGTATTGTCCAAACATTATCTGCATAAATTTCCAACGAAGCAGCACTGGCCATTGTAACACATTACTTTTCAACCAGGTCAGAGGCTATCTTTGGATGCCCCCAGGGTCCAGTTTTGGGGATGTCAGAGACCTGTGATGTCTTCTGCGGGCTATGCTCACCTCTCTGAGAGCTGAGTGTGGGCATATAATTAAGCAGATAGGGCACAAGACGAACAGATATGGTGTATACAGCTTTTGAATCTACTTTTTGGCTAAGATTATATGAGCTGTTGTGTTGCTATGACTGTAAGAGAAACTTGCTTCAGACTGAAGGGCATGCTAGAGAAATGGAACACATTTTAGCCTGATTGAAGTAGGGGAAGGTTTGGGTTATAATTCTGGTGTTGCTTTAACTTTCCCTGTTGCTTGCTTAGGATTTACCTATCTTGGGCCTGCTAAGTAGATTACTGTTACTTTTTCTCTGTTGTTTTTGTCAGTGTTGGGAATGGAACCCAAGGCTTTCTGCATGCTAGACATGCACTTTATCACTGACCTTCATCTCCCAGCCCTTATTTTTCTGTGTTTTTAACTTCCAAATATTCATTGTTGTTATTTTATTCTGATATAGTTTTTGGATGACAACAACAGATCTCCCGCTTTCTCAGGGTCATGGTGCCCACTGGTCATGCTCTGTATCTGAAAAATGTATGATATTTAATCTGTAAATCAGTACCTATGGGTGCTTTATGTAGTTGCAAAGTTTGTACAAAGTGCCCGATCCAGAGAAATGAATAGGGATCAGCAGTCAGTCCTTCTCTGCTGGCAGAGCATCTTTTTTTCTTGCTTCTGCAGAGAAGGTACTGTATCTTGCACACACAAAAATGTTACTATTGGAACTAGCAGTTGTTCTCTCTGGAACTACCTTGGCCCATCCTGGCCACCATGTGTAGTATTTTCCTGTATGGACTGTCCATTTGTGTCCTATTTAAAAGGACTAACTTAAAGACCTTCCAGATACAAAACCACTTGTCTATTAACTTTTTGCCAAACTGGTACCTCCATTGGGCCTTGGAGGGGTAGGCCAAGAGCTATAATTCTTTCCTGCTAGATAACTGGAAGATTATGGTCAATCTTATTTGTCAGTTTGACTGGATTAGGAAACCTCTGGATTATGAGGGTACTAATCTTATCAACAAGTTCAAAGCGGAATGGGCTATTAGCAGGTAGGGCCCACCTGGAGAAAACTGGTCATGGGAGTGTGACCTCGGGGACTATAGCTGGTCCCTGGCCCCTTCCTCTCTGAACCTCTTCCTTTGTGTTTGGCTTCCTGGCCACCAGGAAATGAAGAGTTTTCTTCCACCATGCCCTTTCACCATAAAGTTACTGCCTTACAGCCAGCCAACCATAAACTGAAACCTCAGAAACTCTGAGCTAAAACAAATTTCCCCTCCTCTAAATTGTAGGTGTCAGGCCCTAGCACAGAAAACTGATTAGAGAAGGAAAGACTATCCTCTTTTTACCAAACAAGTTGCAGCAATTAAGTTCTTTCATTAATTGATCTCTTTTCTCCATTCACATCTAATACAGACACTTTTCCCAGAAAAAAAGGGATTTGCTCTGTGAAAATATAGGAAAGAATATGTGATACATCAGAGACCAGTATGCAGTCCACAAGCACCAAGTATCCACTAGGAAAGGCAAAGTGAGTGAATGAGGACACAACTGTGATGACCAGGCTATGACAAAGTCACACATATTCCTAGCAGTGATGGGCTCTGCTGCAAGTTCTGTTGGGCAACCTTGATTCACAGCTGCAACTCACAGCCAGAATCTGATACTGGTATTTCTTTCCCCCACCCTGCAGTTAAAGGAGATTAGTTGCTCCCTCCAAGTCCCTGGGTTTCTTTCATCATGGTTTATGTAAATAGTTTCTTCATC
>RJWM01018427.1:0-41036 GCA_004363535.1 Dasyprocta punctata | reverse complement strand
AAAAAACCCCACCTATGGCCACTGGAGGCCTTGGGGAGACATCTAGATACAAGCCATAACAATGTTCTAGTGAACTCTATTGAATTGGGTGGAGTACCTCCAAACGTTTTCCTGACTGCACCTGGCACAGCTGAAACTACTTGGCATTTTTGAAACTTTCCCAAATATTAACAACCCACAGGAATACAGTCAAGTTTTCAATCACAAAATTATAAAATGGAAGAGGAAAAAAGAAAGACAGTATACTCTCCCATTCCCATCAAATTTCTGCCTCTCACACCCCTTGTTCTAAGGTAGCCAGCATCTCCACCCTGCCCAAGAAACACATGTGCTTGGTGGCATTTAAGTCCGAACCCCAAATGAAGGAAGCACTCACCATATCTGAGTCCCTAGCACGGTGAAAACCACCTAGCACCCTCTGTCCTCCAATCCCTGCGATATCAGGGGTAGTTTATCTTCAGCAAAGTGTTATTGCTATTATCATTTTGAAGTTAGTTGGAGCAATTAATGAATCTGGGGACCTTGTGCAGCATTTAGATGTTCTGCCAAGTTTTCTATACTTAGCTTTCAGTCAAATGTGCAAAGGCCAGCAGTGAAGGTGGTGGGGAACCCCATCAGGGCAGGACCCATAGCTCTGTGCCTCTTGGCACACAGTGCCCTCACAAGGTTATGTTTCATCTCTTGCCAGCTCTATCAGGATATTGTTACCCCTTTCGCTGATGAGCTAAAGGACGTGCCTAAGAAGCCACAGCATGTTAGCTGATGACAGAGCATCAAAGTACACCTGTCCTGGAGACCTAACCACCCCCCAACTCCCTCCCTCCCTCTCTTCCAATTCCTTATAAGTAAGGAAGAATCACGACTCCGAGGAAGACGTGCACTCACTCGGCTGGGAGGGTTTTGTGTTTTCGGACTTGGGCTTTGCTCCTTCCCAAAAGCCAAGATTTTCTTCGCTTTTAACTCAGATTAAGAATAACTCTGATGTGGTCTGTTTACAGAGTTCCTTTGAGACGTCTCTCAGGCAGTTTCCTTGATTTGCACAGCAACACATAGAATTGCGAAAACGAAATCAGAGAATAAGAAAACGCAAAGCACGTGGAGCTGGGGTTTCTCCTGTTCTTGGCCTGTCTCCCGACCCGTAGCCGCGCCCTGTTACGACTGCGTGGATGATTCGCCTATAAAACCCCCGTCTCTGAGCGTGTCGCCGCCACAGTCGCTTCCTGTTTTCGGTGGCTGTTGTTGGTGAGACTGCAGTGGCCGCGAAGATGGCGTCTACCAGCCGGTTAGTAAGTCAGGCCGAGCCGGGCAAGCTGAGCGGCAGGCGGCGAGCGCCGGGAGTTTCTCGGCCTTCTCCCGGGCGGCTGGCTAGGCCACAGCTCCCGGAGGTTTGGGGAGAGGCGGCGGGACTGGCCGGTCGGGACAAAGACAGCTCCAGACGGCAGGACTGGTAGGGGCGTTCTGGGGATACTGAGCCGTTGGCGTCACTGCCTCAGTGTCCTACGTCGTCTTCTACAGCCTCTACCCTGTCTGGGTCTCTGTGACCTTAGCGCCTGGATTCGCGTTGTTGGGAATATTTCTTTTTCATTATTTGTGTATTTCTCTACGCTTGGTTTTTTTCATCTGCGGTCCTTACAGTTCGAGGGTCCCTGATTCCTACTTTCCGAGGAGGGGGAAACGGATGTTTCCAGGTCCCTGTCTGGCTGACAGGTAGAAAGTTGGGAACGTCAGCAGTCGTAAGCCGGATGGAAACTGATTACCATCCCGGCGGCCCCGCGAAGTGGAAGCGTGGGCGCATCCCAGAGATGATTAGTTTCCTGCTGAAAGGTTTTTCAACAAATATCGTCGTCTGCTTGCACCTGAAGAAAACCTTGCCTGCAGAAAATTGTGTGTTGCAAAGTCACTCTTTAGTGTAGTTTCACATGTTGCATACTCATCAGTTAGAAACGTATGCAATGTCTTCAGAGACAGCTTTTAATCCTGTTTCTCACTACCACTATGAGGTTGATAGAATTATTTTTGCGTATCAGTAGACAGGCCAGTGTTGACTTTTCCAAGGTTCGTGATAGTAACGTGTAATATACTTGACCCTGTCACCATAATTGCCGTGTTGTTAACTTAAAATGTTGAGAATAAAATTAAGCTTTGCGCTTTCTGAAAGGCAGCTCCTGCACAGTTTTTCTGAGCCTGTTGTCTGTGAATTGATAAATTTCAGCAGTGAAAGCCATTGTTCAAAATAGCAAGGTAAAAGTCCAGGTCCTCTCTGGTAACTGGCAAGACTTACTGTTTTATGGCTTAAAAAAGGGAGTGGGAAGCAGCATTAGCTAATGTCTTGTTTGGAAATACAAAGCCAATGACACCCTTGTTTACTGGTTCTGATTCTGTGATTGAATACTTGTTCAATCTGGGTGTGGTGTTCTGTCAGGTAAGGCTTCCTTGTATATAAATGGGAAATTTCACCTTCCCCAGTTACCTGAATATGATCTAAATTCTCTCATGGTAATACATGTGGGAGGTGCATATTTACACACTGCTTTTGTACATAATAGAGCAAGAAACTTGGTTTTTAAAATGTTGCAGTATTTGTATAGTACACATATAATAAAGACTAAGAAAATCATTTTCTCAGCCTAACCTTTAAAATTAAGTTAGTGCCTATTTTGCAGATTGTAGTCATGACTAATGGTAATAAATGTACTGTGTTTCTAGTGTCACTAGTACCACTAGATACATAGTGGACAATAAATAATAGCTATAAAATGAGGTTTGGGATTGTCTAGCACCTTGGTGGCCTAAACTGTTTTAATATCATTGGTGGCATTTACTCCTTCCCCATTGTTTCTCTTCTTTATTCCCTTCGTGAACCTATTCTTGATTTGTGGGTAATTTGATTAAAGTTTTTAAAAATTAACTACTTTTACAATGATTTCATTTTATTTTGGATGGAGAATGTATACAAAAGCAAGAGTACAAAAGACTATACAATAAAAAGTAGTCTCCCACTTTCCCTAGCTGCCTTCTAATCCTCCCCAAAGCAGCCAGACTTACTGGTTTCCTGGTGTTCTCCCAGTGATTATGGTTTAGCAAACATGGAAAGTTTTAACCTTTTTCCCAAAAGTAGTCTTAATGGAAACCCTGTTTGTTGCCATGCTCTTTCCTTTTGTGATGTTAGTGCACATTTTAAATGTATAGTTCAGTTATGAAGTGAGCACAGCGACATAGCTGCCACCTAGATAAAAAATTAAAAAAAATTAAAAAATCAATTACCAGCTATGACACTAGCAAAGTCTCCTTTGTGTCCCCAGTCATTACTCCTTCCTGGAGAAAACCATATAATGACTTCTAACACCATAGATTTGTTTTGCACACTTTAAAGTTTAAATAAATGGCATATGTATTCCACTGTCTAGTTTCCTGGTCACTGTTTTGAGATTCATCCATATTACTGGATGTAACTAGTTCATACTTTTTCAGTGTTAGAATTCATATTTTACTCTTAGCATGACTTGGGTATGTTCCGATATCATTACACTGTAAGATTTTTCTATTTACTTTTTCATAGTGACAAAGTATTAGACCTTTGCATACTGTGTTCCATATACTTTTTGTTTTACTCATTTATAATTACTCTTATTTTGCTAACATTTTCCTTTATTTCCAGTTTGTCATAATTTATACATACTGCTTAATTTTGTTAAAAATTTTCTTAACAGAAGTTCTTGGAATAAGTATAAATTTAAAGCAGTCCTCACCTATCTTCCCAGTGAGAAGACCCAAGACATGTTCTAGTTAACTTAGTTGTATAAATTTGAAGGTTATGAATGATTTTATCAGTTGTCTGGTTCACCTTCTGAATTGATCGTTAATATTCTAAGTTATATTTGCTAGCATGAGAAATTTAATCTATATAAGAAGTTGTTTTTGTTTTTTAGGTATATGTTTGATGGCCACAACATAATCACTAATTGTGTTACTTCAGCTTTTTTTTGTATACTGTTTTGTTTGGTTTTTGAGACAGGGTTTTCCTGTGTAGTTCAGTTTGGCCTTAAACTCACTATGTACCTCAGGCTGGCCTTAAACTCAGCCTCCAGAGTAAGGGCTAAGATTACAGGCATGCACTACTTCACCTGGCCTTGTTACTTCATTTTTTTAAAAGGCCTAATGTTCAGTGGTATCAGACATTTGTGATTATGAGATCATACCTCCCAGAAGTAATTATTAAATTTATATTAGATGTCTTTACTACGTTTTGGGGTTTTGTGTTCGTTTTTGGTTTTTTGGTGGTAATGGGGGTTGAACCTGTGCTAGGTAAGTGTTCCGCCACTGAGCTACAACCCCAGTCAACACCTTCCCCCAGAAGACTTTTGTTAAATTTTTGTTGTAAGGATATAAAAAAATTTTTTTTTCATTTAGTACGGATGCTCTCCCAAGAGTCACATGTCCAAACCATCCAGATGCAATTTTAGTGGAAGACTACAGAGCTGGTGATATGATCTGTCCTGAATGTGGGCTGGTTGTAGGTAAGTAGCTATTATGGCTTTAATTGAAATCATTATTTAGGTTACTTAATATATTTTCCAAACTGTCTTTTAATGAATACATTTTGACTTTCTACACCTACAAGTGATTCATTTAAAACAAAAATACTAAGACAGAAATGATAGTAACGTCATCCAGAGAGACCATATTTTATTGTATATCCTGTGTATATTTAATTATATGGGTCAGAGTGGATCAAAAAGAAAGGAAAAGTCGAGTGGTAACTTGTTAAGTACTTAGTCTTAAAATAAAACTAAGGGAGTTGTGAAGGAAATGACTATTGCATATTAAATAATGAATAAATTAATCCCACTTTTGAGGGTTTTGTGAACTTTGGACAGTGGATCAACTGGTATATTTCAGAGCAGTAAAGGTCTAGCTATACCAGTCTCATCCAGTGGCTTACTAATTTAGATATGCTAAAGAAATTTAGAAGAGCTAACCGATTTGGAAATCATTCTTTGGGTGGGACTGGAACCAGCATCTGACAAAGAAGTAACATGGAGCGATTTGTTGGTTTGGAGCTTCGTTTTGTTTTTGTGATGCTGAGGATTGAACCCAGGCTCCTCTACCAGAGAGACAAGCACTCTTCCACTGAGCTGTGTCCCCAGTCCTTAACAGCTTGGATTATGGGGAAATGAAAATGCCTGTAGGATTCTGGGAAGTATAACAACACTGATAGTGATATAGTGTGTAATTGTCCTACTCAAAGAATATCTGTATTCACTAAGAAGGTAGCTTGCCTCTGACCTGTAGGAAGAGTTTTAAAGCATGCAGAGTTGCCAGTAGGAATTAAGACTCATTTACAATTTTATTGTACTTAGTAAATATTATTAACACCTAATATATTTACTGTATACTAGCTACTCTTCTAAATAAATGACTTACATATTCACTCAATTTATTCTTACAACAACTCTGTGAGGTGAGTACTAACATCTTCATTTTTGCAGATGAGGAAACTGAATACCAGTCTGGCTTCGTTGTCTTAAGTGGGCATCAAATTTCTATCCTGCATTGCCTTTCAGTGAAATCATAATGAAGTGATTTCAGTTTGCAGTTGGCACACTATGAGCCAATACCTCTTTTTACATGGCTTCTGTGTTGAAAATGGCTTTTACTTTTTGTCTTGAGACAGGATTTCTCTGTAGTACAGGCTGGCCTTGAACTTGCAACAGCCCTCCTCCCTCAGTCTCCTGAGCACTAGGACTATAGGGTTGTGGCACCCACACAGTTTACATTTTTTAAGTGGTTGGAGCAAATCAAAAAGTGCCACAGTACTTTGGACTGGGTGTGGTGACACACGCCTGCAGTCCCAGCACTGGCGAGGTTGGGGCAAGAGGACTGCCATGAGTTTGAGGCCAACCTGAATTACATAGTGAGACCCCATCTCTAAAAGCAAAAAGAGGGCCAGGGATTTAACTCTGTGATTTAAGTGCCTGCCTGGCAAGCACAAGGTTGTGAGTTCAATCCCCAGTAAAAAAAAAAAAAAAAGAAAAAAGAAAGAAACTACTTTGGAACACAGGAAAATTATGTCATACCCAGATTTCCATATCCATAGTTTTAATGGAACATATTTGCATCTCAGAACTTAGTAGTTGTTAGAGAAGCTATATATGTGGTGTTCTCTCATGTCAGTTATTCAGCATGCTTCAGATAGCAGTGATTGGTTATAGGTACAGTATTTTGATTGCTACACATGTTGCCATGCTAGAACGTGTTATTTATTTTTATTACCATGCAAACCCATCGTGTCAAAACAAGGGAAGTCAGTTTTATGCTCCTTTTTGTTTGTGTTGGGGTTTGTTTTTTTGAGACGACATCTTGATATGTAGTCCAGGCTGGCCTTGAGTTCACTATGTAGCCCAGACTGGCCTCACTCAGGTGCCTAAATTCAACTGACATTACAGGTGTGCACCACCATGCCCAGTTCCAAGGAAAGTCAGCTTTGAATGTCATGATTTTAAGGGAGAGTGAATTATTTTGTTATTGAACTAGCTCTGTATTGTGTTTATTATGAAATATCATGGCTCTGTAGCTGTACTAAAAGACTGCACTATATAGACATAACCATGCTAAATGTTTGTCCCAATATTCCTAATTCAGGAGAACAATGGCCAAGAAAGAAGTGTGAAGTGGGATATTTAATTACAGCAGATTTTCTTCACAAGAGTAAAAGGCTGCAACCAAGGAGGGCTGAATAATATATTTGTAGGTCATACAAAAAAAAAAAAAAGAACAACTTACTAACAGTGAGTTCGTTTGTGTTTGATTGCAGCCACTGAAGAAATATGTCCAGAGAAAATAAATTTATTTAAGATTATAAGCTTCTCAGCAAAAATAGTTGCTTGAATAGTTGAGAACATTTGAAGCAGCCTTAGTACCCTATTAAAAATCAAAACAAATTATTTTAAGTATATTTCCTTTGTTCATGGTGACTATATAGATGCTTAGTTGTTTATTCAAGTAAATACTGAGTTTGAAGTGACAGAATTAGCCTGAGTTGTCTACATAAAACAGTTATAGGAGAAAGTAAGTTCAAAGAAGTTACGCAGATACTAACATATTACAGCCTAGAGTGGAATCTACTAAGATGTGTTTTAACTGATGGTAATAAAAATATGTGTGGGGCAAAAGACTTGTACAAACACAAATTTACCAAGATTATGAAAATGTAAGGTCCCTAAATTAAAGACAATGGTTATTTTGCAGATACTTTGTAGGTTTTAATTTGTTATGTACAGTTAAAACAGTAGTATTAATAATTATTCACTCTTGTGGACTTAGTTATCAGTTCTGTGACTTTTATATTAGAAATAGAAACTGAAATTTTGGTGGCTTAACAGTGGTAAAGTTTTGTCACTATTTGTTTCAGCTTAGGTCCCTACCTTCTATTGAACACAGAATGGTTTTGGAAATAGTTTTTGCTACAAACTTACTAGTATTTATTAATTAATATTGTATTGATGAGTTCTACTTAGAATTGCAAGGCAAAACTGCTTATCAGTGAAATATACACATATAGCCAATTTAATAGCAGCTATTGTCATTTGAGTCACATGTCAAATTGCTTTTGTGCATTCTATATACTTCTAGGGCCATCAGAAGTTAAAACAAGATCTTCATTACCACACAGATTTGCAGCTGATGTATTTATAAGTTTGAGCTATATTTTCAAGGGTATTTGTCAGATCTGAATAACAAGTGCAAAGGAAATTTTTATGTTTCAAAATACATTTACTACCTGTGCGTTTAAGAAGCTTCCTTCTGACCTCGAAAGTGATGAATCAGCAATGTAGCAACATGTTAAAAGGAAATTCTATATCGGAAGAATGTAATAAAGTCCTTCAAATGCCTTTCAGGAAATAAATGTGCTCGACTAAAATTATGTGGTTGATATCACTACTTGGCTGTACTTGACAGGTGAACATTTTAATTGATTTTGATAACTGGAAACACTAATTTGAACTCCAGTTAAGTGATGCATTACAATATCACCAGTACTGTTCTTCTGTTCAAAGAACACTGTAGTGTTCTTCACATTAGTAGACACACATTACACTCATATTTTTAATTTCTTTTTTGGGGGGACATCATTGTCAGGGTCTTGCTGTGTGACCCAAGCCAGCCTCAAACTCACAGCAGTTTTCCTGCCTCAGCCGCCTGCTATTTGTTTGTTGGTTTCTTGAGAGTGTCTTGCTATGTAGTTCAAGCTGGCTTTGAACTCACCATGTAGCCCAGGCTGGCCTTGAACTGGCAGCAATCCTCCTGCCTCAGCCTCCCAAGTTTTGGGATTGCAGATGTGCACCACCACATGTGGCCCATGTTTTTAATTTCATCAATAAGAAGTTAGTGAATTTTTTTTCCATTTATATAATTTCCTCAGTTTTCCCTTCTCATCTACCAGCTTAAAGTATTTAATACTGTATATGGCCCTTTATAGAAAATACTTGTTTACTTTGCAAGAGGATTGCAAGTTTGAGGCCAGACTTAGGCAATTTAGCAAGACCCTGTCTCTTAGTTCTGTTTGTTTTGCTTGTGGTACTAGGGATTAATGCTAAGACCTTCATCCTGAGCTACATCCTTAGCCCTTTTTGTATTTTATTTTGAGACAAGATCTCATTTAAATTGCCCAGACCGGGCTCAAACTTGTAGCCCTGCCTCAGCATCCCAGAGTGCTGGGATTATACGCATGCACTGCTGTGCCTGGTAACCCTGTCTCAAAATAAAAAAGTGCTGGGAGTGTAGCTCAGTGGAGAAGCACTTGCCTTGTATGTGTGAGGACCTGATTTCAAGTCCCAGTGTCACACACACCCCTCAAAATAAAGGGAATTATCATTTGTTGTGTTTCTTTCCTTTTTTTTTTCTTTTTTGCGGCACCGGGGATCAAATTCACAGCCTTGCACCTGCCAGACAGGCGCTTAAGCTGTTGAGCCAAACTCCCAGCCCTAGTTTTTTGAGGCAGGGTCGCACTATGTAGCTCAGGCCGGCCTTGTGCTCACGTTGTAGCCCAAGCTGACCTCGAACTCACAACGCTCCTCCTACCTCAGCCTCCCGAGTGCTGGGATTAAAGGCGTGCACCACCACGCCTGGCTTGTTGTGTTTCTTATTAGTGTGGAATACCATTATCAGAATAATACCATTTCCAGCTAAAACTAGTAGGTTAAATTTTAAGGTCTGAATTTTTAAAACATAATCCCATTAAATTTGATTTCTATAATTGCACCAGTAGTGAAATTGATTCTTCTGAGATAATTATCAGTGACACTTAATTAAAAATAGGCAGTAGGGTATATGAGACTGAGTGTGATACTGCGTCTTGTAGTGAAGAATCCATTCTATGACCAAATAAGGATAGGTAGAAAAGTCTGCTAAAAAGATGGGTTTTTTTCTTCGCCACAGCTGTCAGGATTGAACCTGGGCCTTTACACAGATCTGTGTCCTCAGCCTTTTTTATTTGTTTTTTATTTTGTGACAAAATCTTGTTAAGTTGCCCAGGCTAACCTCAAATAGGATCCTCCTACCTCAGCCCCATGGAGTACTGGGATAATAGGTATGAACCATCACTCCCAGCTATAAAATTCTGTTTGAATATCATCAAGCATATTAAATTGACAATATATTAATTGAAATGACACTCCATGTGCCTATATATACCTAGATACATGTATGTATGGTCATAAATCCATAATAAAGTCAGCTAATACTCTGTATGTGACTTTTGTTTTTGGTACCAGAGATTGAACTCACCATCTTGCGCTTGCCAGGCAGGGCTTATGCTGCTGACCTGAATCCCCAGGCCCCACTGTATGTGCCTGAATTTGCCTTATTTTGCTGTTTTGAAGGTATATGCTCTTAAACTGGGCATGGTGGCACATGCTTGTAATCCTAGCACTTGGGAGGCTAAGGCAGGAGAATCACTGTGAGTTCAAAGCTAGCCTGGTCTACATAGTGAGTTCAAGGTCAGCCTGAACCATATAGTGAAACCCTGCCTCAAAAAAGACCAAAAAAAAAGAAGGTGTGTGCTCTTTTTGTGCTAAAGAGACAGGGAAGAAATGAAGCTGGGCAAATCTGCAGCCTACTAAGGGTGTAACATTTGTGGCTTTTTTCATCTTTGAGAGATTGTTGTTTCTGAGATTTTGAATCCAGATATCATCCTGTGTTTTCTTATAACTGATCTTAGTGTCCTTGGTTTTAATTGTCCTTGCCATAAAATTTTACGTTGTCTGAAACTTTGAGTATATTTATTGAAGAATCTGTTGTTATTGAGTGAGCGTTTTGAATACCCTCCAGTTAAATCAGCAGGGAACTTCAGAAAGCAAAACTTTTAGAATTGTTTTTAGATAACACTGTACTTAATTAATTTATGCTTGAAAATTACAGTTTGTCATCACTGAATCCCTTTAATGTTAAACTCCAGGCTAGATTCTGTGCTGCTTTCATTTTCACAGCTATGTTTTACTGCTTTCACCTGAGTCAGAAACTAGGAAGAGTCACTACTAGCACCTTTTTTAATGAAAATAATTCTTAATGCAAAGTAATACTTATGTAGACTGCCATTTTTCCAGCCTCTAATAATGCTTTTTTTGTTCAAACCTTTACTCAATCTTTTTTTGAGACAGGGACTCACTTGAGTGGTCCAGGCTGGCCTCAGACTCATAGCAAACTTCTGGCCTTAGCCTCTTGAGTGCTGGGATTACAGGCATGTGCCACCACATCTGGGTTTTACTGAGTCTTGCAACTCACAAGCCAGCCTCAAAACCGGTGCCATGTGATTTTATTTTTCTTAAAGCAGTACCATACTTTGGGAACCAGTGTTTGTTTTGGGATAGTTACATAGCAAACTATCCCAAAACTTACAGTCTTCAACCATTCTATTTTACTCATGATTTTATTGCTCAGTATTTTGGGAAGGACCTGCCTGGGCAGTCGGCATGGCCTGCATCTGGAAGATCCACTACTGTAGTACCGTGGTATGGAGAAGTCGGTGGTAAAAGAATTTACCAAGATCAGAGTAAGAAAGGACAGGAGTTCATTCAGATCAGAGTACACTGTCAAGGGTGCAGATGTGAGTTTCCAGAGAAGAATTGTGCTGTTGAGGTGAGAGATTTGGTTCTTTACAGGGTTTGTGGAAGTGGGGAAGGGCATAGGCAGCAAATCTAGGTATCTCAGAAATACTTATTTTGGGTCTCCTGGTTCCTACTGCGTTTATTGTAAATAAAGTTGTACATTAAAGTTGCAAAAGCCAGGCTGGTGTTGCACACCTGTAACCCTAGTACTCTGACCTACATAGTGAGACCCTGTCTCAAAGAAAACAAACAGAAAGTTGCAAATTGACAAGACTATTTAGTCCCATCTCACAGAAGCCCCTTTTGATTTTATTTTTTATTTTTTGCAGTTTTTTTTGGAAGAGAATAAAACCAAGTGAAATAGTCAATCAAAACAAAACAATGAACATGGTACATGATTTCAAAAAAAGATAAAAGGAAATCAATAATGGCTACCATAATGCCTCTTGTTATCTTCAAAATAACTGCCCATTACCATCAGGTATAATAAAATCAAACACAACAGTACAAAATAAAACTGGTAAAAACAAAACAGTGGAAGCAGTACAGGACTTCAAAACAATAGTAAAAAAATAGTGATTACCATAATGCCTCTTGTTATCTTCTAAGTAGTTGCCTATATCATCAGATATAATACAATCAGACAAGTCAAAATAGAATAAAATCACTCAAAGCAATGAAAGCAATACAAGGCTTCAAAACAAGATAATAAGAAATCAATAATGGCTATCTTAATGTATTTTGTTATCTTTGAAATAACTATCCATGCCATCAAATACAATAAAATTAGACAAACCAAAACAGAATAAAACCAAACTACACAGAACAATGAAAATAATACAGTATTCAAGTCACGATAATAAGATTAACAGTGGGTACTGCCTTTCCTTTATAGACATTTCCTCCCCTTTCACTTTCACAGGATGTATTGTGTATTTTGGATCCCACTAACTTAGTTTTTATACTAGGGAGACAACACGATGTTCAGCCATGTGACTGAGTCATTTTATCCATGAGCATAGTCTCAAGTTGTATCCATTTACTTTCAAGAGCCTCAAGGTTATCTTTCTTTATAGCTGAGCAACTTTCCATTGTATAAAAATGCCATGTCTTTCTTGTCCACTCTGCAGCTAATAGGCAAGCTACCCCCACTTCTTTCTGATTCCCTGTCACATAGAGCTTTGTTCTCTCTCCTTTGATTTCCAGACTGTGAACCCCCTTTTGAGTTAAATGTGTTTCTTGTATAAAGCATATTGTTGGATCCTGTCTCCTGATACACTCTGCCTATGTTTCTTTTTATTGGTGAATTGAGGCCATCTACATTAATGGTTATGGCCAGCATGCACTGCCTTGTCTCTATGCTATTTTCCTGCCATTGGCTGCCTACTATTCCTCTCCATTCAGTTGTCTACCCTGCTCGGTGATATCCCTCTGCTGCTGTTCCTCGAGCTGTGGTCTTTTTTATCTCTCTCTAGAATGTCCTTTAGTATTCTTTGTAGGGTTGGTTTGGTGCTCATGAATTCCTTCAGTTGTTCTTTGTCATGGAAGTATCTTGTTTCTTTGTTAATTTTGAAGGATAGTTTTGCAGGGTACATCAATCTGGGTTGGAAGTTGTTTTCTTTCAGGATTTGAAATATTTCACTCCAAGCTCTTCTTGACATGATGGTTTGTGTTGAGAAGTCTGTCATGATTCTGATGGGTTTTCCTTTATAGGTGATCTGTTTTCTTTTCTCTAACAGTTTTTAATACTTTGTTCTTGTGTTGAATTTCTGAGATCTTCTTATATGTCTGGTTATAGATTTATTTTGGTTATGGCTAGTTGGAGTTCTGTATGCTTCACTTATCTGAATGTCACTTCTTTTTCCCGTGCTTGGGAAGTTTTCTGATATTATTTCTGTAAATAGACTTTTAATGTCATTTGTGTTGATCCTTGCTTTTGCACTCACACCTTTTTCTTTTTTTTTGTACCGGGGATTGAACTCACAGTCTTGCACCTGCTAGGCAGGTGTTTATGCCACTAAATTAAATCCCCGGTCCTATTTTTTAAGACAGGGTCTCACTATGCAGTTCAGGCTGGCCTTGCACTCACTTTGTAGCTCAGGCTGGTCTCAAATTCACAGTGATCCTCCTACCTCAGCCTCCCGGGTGTTGGGATTAAAGATGTGTGCCACCACACCTAGCTCACACCTTTTATTCTTAAGTTATGTTTCTTTGGGGTGTCTTGCAGCTGTTGAATTGTTACTTCTGGGTTCCTTGTTATTTTTAAGAGATCTTTCCTTTCGTGATCACAAGCTGCAAGCCTGTCAAGATTTTAATGTCTAACTTCAGTGTCTTTCATGTGGTTTTGCCAGCTTTCAGTGGAGTTTTTAATTTCCTGGATATCTCTTTGAATCTGTTTTGTGTGTTCTAAATCTTTTGTATTCATTTAAGGTTTCCCTCATTTTCCTATGCTCCTCCATTTTTTAAATCTATGTCTTCTTTAGAGATGTGTAGCATTCCTTTTATTATGTTTCTCATTTCTTGTTTTACCTGAGTTAATATTTCTGTTCTAATTTCTTTTATAGCCTCATGAAGTTGTCTCTTTACTTCAGTTGCCATCACTTCAGAATCTTCAGGTGTGTGACTCCTGATCTCTTCCGTATTTGCATCTCCTGTACTTCTCTGCTTGGATTGAAGGCCAGAGACTGCCTTTTGCTTCTCTGTCTTGACATATTCCTGGGTTCTTCTGGACAAGTGGGTATTAGGGTCCCAGGCACTTCCTGCATTGACTACAGTTTCTCTGAAGTGAGACTGTTTGGTTCTTCTAGCTAGTGCTAGCTATGGGTATCTGATGGTGGTCATTGGGTACACAGGTGCAGGGCTGTCTGCTGCTTTTCCCAGCCTGTGCTGGCTCCCTTATGGCTGGTGGAGTGCACGCAGGGGCAGGGCTGGCTGCCACCTGTGGACCTGGGCTGGTCCCTGGCAGGATCCTCCACTACCACCCCTGGAGTGTGTGCAGGGGCTGGGCCAGCTGCTGCCTCCATACCCAGCTGGGTACCTGCAGGGAAACTCCATGATGGTGCTAGCATGTGCATGGGGGTGGGGCTCGGTCTGAGCAATTTCCACAGGTCTGAGCCCAGCTAAGAGGTACTGGAGGAAGCTGGCAGTGGTTCTGGTTCTGGGCTTCTCCTGCCTGACTCCAAAATGGCTCCCGGCCAATCACTCTCTCCCGTGGGAGGACCGAGTCCTCTGCACTCACTGCCAGCCAGTTCAGTCTTCCAAGTCCGCCACTCCCCTCCACTGCCACTCCTCTCCAATGCTGCTTCTCTTTGCAGAGGCCTCCAGGGTTGCCACCCACCATGTCACCTTGATCATGTGTCCCCAGGTTCCAACAGCTCTTCTCACAGTGGGTCTGGCTCCAGGCGAAGGTGCCGCCAGCTACTGCCTTCTTCGTTTAAATTTTTCTTTTTCACTCTTTCTGTGGGCTTCAGTTCTCACTTTAGATTCTTCCTGGGTCCAGGGGGTCCACTTCCTTCCTTCCTTGTCTTCCTCACAATGCTATATTCCAGCATCTGGACTGTATCTTTCAGAGGCTGTTTACTCTGCTGCTTACTGTTCTGCCATTGTCCCGGAAGCCCCCTTTTGATTTTAATTAAGAGTACTTATGTACATTAAGTCTTTAAAGATGAGTCGTGGCTCACTGGGAGGAGTGAATGAGCTTACATCAGTGATTTTTTATCTTGTGTGCTTCTGGATGGTGTTCTTGGATTATCTTAGGGCTGTGCAGTTTGCACCAAGCAAGGGCGTTTCAGTGGAGGAGCTCTGCATCCTGTGGTCGCCAGCAGGTAACCCAACATTTAGTGGGTTTTTCTCTTGCATTTCTGTTTCCTCTGTGCTCCTTGGTCTCCACACATGGGCCTGTCATCCTCCAGGGCTTCTCTGTCGTCTCAGAATAGTTTGTATCATGATTGATTTCCAAGAGAAATACCGCAAGTGTGTTTTGAGAGCACTCAGCACTGAACCAGGATCACTTTTGTATTCAGCTGCTCAGTGCAGTCATAGGGCCTGCCTAGACTGGAGGAGATAAACAGACTCCACCTCAAAATGAGAGGGACGTGTCCTGTGGCAAAACATGTGAATGAGAGATTCACAGCTATCATCAGAAAGTGCAGTTTGCCCCACACCACTGCTGTGTGTTACTTGATGTTTTCCCTCAGTATTTAAACAACTGTATAATACTTGATTTCTCCTGTGACTTCTTCCCAATTTTTTGTGGCTTTTAAAATGCCAGCTTGATGATCCAACATGTAACAGTTGTCTAATTTCCTTGTTTGAATTATAGAATTTTTATTTTAAACATAAAGTGTTATGATTTGACTTTCGTTTTTGTTTTTTTTGAGGCAGGCTCTCACTGTGTAGTTCAGGCAGTCTTTAACATCTTCTCAATGGGGCCGTAATTCTTATATCTCCCTGCTGGGTGACTCTGATTTAATTTAATTAGTATAAAGACTGATAAAGGTAAGTAGATTGATTTGTACCACCATTGGTACAAGCAGCACAGACTTAACAGTCATATTGTGATTCTCCTGCCTCAGCCTCCAGAGCTGTGGGATTCTAGGTGTGTCCCTGTGCCCAGCAGGATTTGGCTTTAGCTGTCTCATTTTTCTAGTCCATACTGGCAGTGACTTCATTTGTATTTGTTTTTGTTTTTGTTTTTGGTACCAGGTATAGAACTCATGACCTTGCACTTGCTAGATGGACACTTCTGCCACTGAGCTAAATTCCCTGGTAGTGACTTTAAACAGGATTAATTTTTAAAGAAAGCTCTGTTATTCCTACTGCAAAATTACTGGTTCTTTTTATTTTTGAGATAGGGCCTTGCTATGTTAGTTCAAGCTGACCTCGAATTCACAGTGATCCTCCTGCCTTAGCCTCCCAAGTGCTGGGGTTACAGGCGTGTGCTACCATGCCTGGCAAAATTTTGGTTCCAGTAGCACTGTCCTGTGGGTGTTTTCCTCCATCAATGTGCTTGTGTCATTTTATATTTGGGCAGTAGGTGGCGGCATAATCATATTTAGATCATCATCTCATATATTTGATCTTGTATCTTGCTTACACATTGATTTATAATCAAGTGTTAGGTTAATAAGCTATTGTAGTGGCTGTTGAAACATGAAATTGAGGTTGGGGGTGTTGGCTTAGTGGTAGTGTGTGTGCAAGGCCCTCTGTTTGATTCTGAATACTGTCAGAAAAATAAATTGTATTGTCGTGAATTTTATTGAGATTTCACAGTGAAGAGTTGCTTCAAACTGGTAGTATCATCCTAGTTAATACCTTTTTTTGTGTACCGTTTAAATTGTTTCATTATTCTTAAAAGCAATGTAAAGAAAACACTGGAAAATGGGTTGATTTGAAAACAGACATGCTGGAACTGGGAATTTAGCTTAGTGGTGTAAGTACCTGCCTGGCAAACACAAGACCGGGAGTTCAGTCCCTGGTACCACAAAAAAAAAAAAAAAAAAAAAAAAAGCCAATTGACCTCTCCTTCCTAAATTTCTCAGTATTGCACATACCTGTGAAGGTGAAACATGAATTTATGTGCATTAAGAGTCAGCTCGGAATGTGTTTAAGGGGACTCTGGAATTGTAATGCAGTTCATGCATTGGTAACGTATTAAGGAACTTAAATCTCTATTAACTTTATAGCTTACCACATTCTTTGAGACCATCTCTATCTCTGTACTTTTATCTCATCTTTGTATTTTCTGTCTCTGCACCTAGACTGCCAGCTCCTATACATCATCTGTCCTATGTGTCCCCTAGTGTCAGTAAGAGATAGTGACTCCTGACTCTAGACCAGTGATCGAGAACCTTCTAGAGCATTCAGTGATAATAAACAGCCCGCTGTGACACTGGTGCCATAGGTTCACCACCACTGCTCTAGGCTTTACAAGTTAATGAGCTCTGTAACTATAGTCAAGTAATACAATTTCTTGAAACTGAACTTTAATCATCTGTAAAACAATTTTCCCTTTCTTGCCCAAAAAAGACCAAGTACCATATATCTCAGAATTAAGAGTCAAATGAAATAGTATGTAAAATATATGTCATTTTAATGCTATTCCACTGATATATATTTTCAGAACATGAATGTTCCTATATTCTTAAACTTATTTAAAAAGAAGGTAAAGGTGGGCTGGGGATTTAGCTCAGTGGCATAAGCACGTGCCTAGCAAGCATGAGGTCGTGAGTTCAATCACTGGTACCAAAAAAAAAAAAAAAAAAAAAGTAAATGTTTAAAGGCTGGGGCATGGTGGCACATACCTATAATGTTAGCACTGTGGCAGGCAGAGACAGGAGGATTAGAAGTTCGAGCCTAATCTGGGCAATTTGCTAAGACCTTGTCTCAAAATAAAAATGAATGTATGTAGTTCAGTACAAAGTCCTGGGTTTCCTCCCTCCCCCTGCCCAAAAAAAGAGAATTCTTGAGTCTGAGATGCCATTCAACTCTTTCAGCATGTTGCTCTGGTCTATCATATTTAATGTTCTAATTGTAGTATTTTAAAGGTTACTGTGTTTCTATCTTTAAGGTTAGCATTAACTGTGTTTCCCAAAGAGGAGAAGCTGGGTTTAGTTACTCTTTAAAGGAAAGCCTATTTATATTCTCAAATTTTAGCTTTGGTATCCCTTATAGTTATTCAGATTACATCCTTCTTACCTAATTTAGAATTTTTAAATTGGGTGAAATTTTCTCTTATGCATCAGGACGATGCTTGGTTTACTAAATTTTTTTGTTTGCTTGTTTTGTGTTTTTTTTGTTTGTTTGTTTTGTTTTTGTGTGTGTGTGTGAGTTGGTGGATTTCATTTATTGGTTTTGACAGTTTTCTTTCTGGTTCTTTTTAAATTTCCCCCATCCCCAGGTCCAACAATGGTAGAAAAACCCCACAGAGGCGGGTAGGGCTTTATTAGGCCAGGTCAAAACCTTCAGAGCGCTCCTGGATAGCCAATAGTAGCATGTGGCGGAGCTTCTCAAAACTCTCATTAGACAGGATCTTGCCTGGGTAGTTTAGACTGCCCTTGAATTCATTGTGTAGCCCAGTCTGGCCTCAAATTTACAGCAGTCCTCCTGCCTCAGACTCTGGAGTGCTGGAATTAGAGGAGTGTGCCACCACACCCACCTTGAGTAATGCACTGCTCTTTGAGATAATTTCCGTTTTACAGAAAGAGAAACTGAGGCTTAGAGTGCTTAGGTAATTAGCTCAAGATTTCAAATATGGTGGTGCTTGAGTGGGAAGAGATTTCCTGTCTAGTAGGCGACAGCTGTGTAAATCTAGGTCTGTAGGACTTAAGTCTTGGTGTTTCTGCCTTGTGTCTGGTAAGCACTGTGCTGGTCACTGAGAGGATGCAAAGAGGAGCTGTTTTCACAAGGCCTAGTGGTAACAGGTGTAGTACAGTCTTCCAAGAATGGTGAAAAGGAAAGGAAGTGATGACTTTCTGAAGTCACTGTTGAATTTACAGTGAAGCACAATCTTTTAAGAATTCACAAGGAGCCGGGCGTGGTGGCGCATGCCTTTAATCCCAGCACTCGGGAGGCTGAGGTAGGAGGAGCGTTGTGAGTTCGAGGCCGGCCTGGGCTACAACGCGAGCGCAAGGCCGGCCTGAGCTACACAGTGCGACCCTGCCTCAAAAAAACCAGGGCTGGGAGTTTGGTTCAGTGGCTTAAGCACCTGCCCTGGCAGGCACGAAGTTGTGAGTTCAATCCCCAGTACCGCAAAAAAAAAAAAAAGAAAAGAAAAAAAAAAAAGAATTCACAAGGGTTTGTGGAGGGAAAGTCGTCTTAAGTAGAGAGAAAAAACCTGTGCCGTAGCATAGAGGCCTGAAAAGTATCAGTATGTGAATGGCTGAGTTTACTGTGGCAGAGGTTAGGGGATCCGCTAGAGCCTCCTCTGCTCAGCTTAGTTGCCGCCATGGACCTTCTGTATCTGAGAGAGGTGTCCTGAGACACCTCAGGAATGGAATGCAGTGTTTCCCACTAGAAAGTGTTTTCCAAATGGCGATTACACTGTCAACTTGTGTAGTTTTCTCTTTGTTCTTTTGAAATCTCTAAATATTAAGTATCTGTTGATTAAAATTCTGTCCGAAAGTGTCTGTAATGTAGTTTTTGATAAGAAAATATATCAGCCCTGAATTAAAAATCAGGATTATTTGAAATGTAATGAGAAGGAGTGGTTGAAGGATTGATAGACAGTGGAAACCAGAAATGCATTCCTTTTTCTTTATCTTTTTTTCTTTTTTTTTTTTTTTTTTTGGTACCAGGGACCCAAACCCATGACCTCATGCTTGGCAGGCAGGCACTTGTGCCACTGAGCTATATCCCCGGCCAGAGATGTATTTCATTTTAAGCATCTGATTTACCAGTACAGGGTGTTGACTTAAAAATTTTGCCAAAGCACTTTCTCTCTTTTTTTTTTAAACATTTAACTAAAAGTATTTGATGTTTTGTTTATTCATCTTAAGTAATAATACATTGTGATTCTTGAACTTTAGACTTAGCACATTTTGAAAAAAGTGTAGTTTTAAACTAAATGGCTTTTTGCTGGTTGTGGTGGTGCACACCTAAAATCCCAGCATTTGGGAGGCTGAAGTAGGATTTGTGAGTTCAAGGCTAGCCTGCACTACATAATGAGACCCTGTCTCAAAAACAAACGAACTGAGTTTTAGGTAAATCTAGCCTGTGAAAACAGGTAATTTAGGGATATTGTTCTACAGCCTCTTTTTAGGAGTTCACTACCACAGGGGTATGCCAAAAAATTTAAGAGCAGTGTCCAGGAAGGTGGCAGAATTGAAATTCTGGGCAGTTCCTTTACACGTTAAAATAAGAAACAGAAACAAAAATATTCAGAGTCTAGGTCAGGCTAGAGAATCACACCCTAATATTTGATTCTGACTGTTTGTGGGGTGTTATTGTTTTCCCTTGCACTATTAAGATTGCTAGCTTAAGCCATTCTGAATAATAATATTGTCTTACAAAATGCTTTTGACTGAATTAATGGTTTTGTAGCTGGCATGGTAAGGAGGTTAAATGTCAGCTTTTCTTTGCATACTGTTTCCTGTATAAGACACAGTATGTGATTTTGTTGGGCATTCCTTCTCATCTGCTGCCCCCACCCCATCATTCCATGTAGAGGAGACTACTGATTGCTCCTTAATATGCATTCTTCTCTTCTTCCTTTAGTGGTAGAGTCCCTGAGATTTAACAGCATGTGACCACCCAGCTATTTCCCAACTTCCCTGTAGAAAGGTATGGTCATGACCAAATTCTAGTCAGTGGGTTGTAAATAGAAATGCAGAGTTGGTTTGGTGGCACATACCTGTAATCCCTGTGCTGTGAGAGGCTGAGACAGGAGGAGCCCAGGCTTGATAAGTCAGTGATGTGCTGAGACTCTGTGAGACCCTGTCTCAAAAGGTTGCAGAAGGGCTGGGGATGTAGCTTAGTGCCAAGATGAGGGGGGTGGGGGGTGCCCTTAGAAGGGATGTTCCCTCCATTTTTCTCCTTCCTACTAGCCAGAAGGTGGACATAATAAAGGGAACTACCGGTAGCTGTTTTATGCTACAAAATGCAAGCCATGATGAAGATGCTGTATCAAAAAGATAGGAGGAACCTGGGTTACACTGGCCTAGAGCTATTATGTGCAGGCTAACAAGAGAAGATTCTCAGATTACTATTATTTTCCTTTGATTACAGCCACCCTACCTGTAGCATTTCTAAGAAACTTCTGGAATTATGTTGGGAATTTGTATTGTTTGGGTTATCTGTTACCTGCCAGGTACCTGCTGGTACCCAGAGAGACCATGGGTGCAGTGTCAGTGAATGGGAGGATTTTCGGACATTGCTACCACTACTGAACTTGGGCTTCTGGTACAAACTGCAGTGATCCTATGGACTTAGCAAGAAATTCTGCCCCGGCATAGTTTAATTACTCAGAAAAAGCTTCAGAAATTGTTTATGTACTTACTTAGTTACTTTCGATGGTAATGGAATTGAACCCAGAGTACATCACCAGCCCTTTTCATTATTTTTGAAACTGGATCTTGTGGAGATGTCCAGGCTGGGCTCAAACCTTCCACAGTCCTGCTTCAGCCTCCCAGAGTGCTGGGTCACAGGTGTGCACCACCACACCTAGCTGAAATAATTTATGTGGTCAGTGAGCTAAGGAGTCTATAATGTGTCCATCTGTCTGTCTACTCACCTACCTTCCTTTCCTCCTTCTCTTCCTCTTGCCTTTCCCTTTCTTCCCCCTTTCCCATCCCTCCCCCTCCTTTTTTTCTGTTTCTGTTTTTGAGACAAGGCTCTATGTTGCCAAGGCTGGCCTCAAACTCATAATACTCCTGCTTCAGCCTCCTGAGTAACTGGGATTATAGGTGTGGGCCACCACCACTAGCTTCTGTAATGTTATTAACTGTGATCAAAAAGAAGAGCATAAGGAGACCCAGCACAATAAAACAATTAGCAGATTTATTCTATAATACCAAGTCAGAAAACATAGAAAAAACTTCAGACACATTCACATTATATAGGAAGCATGATCCCTTATCTGAGTGGTTGGAACCAAGGGTTGAGAATTTTTCAGATTTGGAATATTTGGTATTTATGGAAAATGTTAGATTTTGGAGCATTTTAAATTTTCCAATAAGATGATCAACTTGTTCTTGAACATCAAGGTGACTAAGGTTGTGTTAAAGGTACAATAGGATGAGAATTTTACATCCCTGCCAGAAGACCTCAGGATTACAAATTAGGACTCCTACAGCATTGGAGAATGTATCCTTTCAACAGTTTTAACATTTTATTAATGAAAATACTTGTAACCAGCCACTAAAGAGGTTACTTTCAAAACCTAAAATCATATTGGCATATTTCTTTGTATGAAAAGATGTCATAAAATACTCTTTTTTTAAGAGTATATAGTGATCTCCAAAAATACAGTGCTGAATTCTGCTTTCTAATTATCACATGAAACAACACTGATGGTTATTCCCTGGTAGTTTCTGTTCTGTTCCTGTGATCTGCGTGGTACATTTGTATGTTCCTGCTCCCTTTAAGTGTGGCCCCTTGACTAGCTCTGGCCAGTAGCATGTGATGGAAATGTTAATGTCACTGTTGGTCAGAAACCTAAATTGGTGCCTAATTCACTACATCCCTCCCTCCTGCTGTTATATCTCAGGTGGTAGACATTCCATCACCTTGAGTCACAGTGGCTCAGAGAGCCCCAGGTGTCCATCTGTAAATGTCCAGTATGAACAAGAAAAAGAATGTTAGGTAACAAAACTTTTGAAATTATTTGCTTTTCTACCATGTGTCCTTACACAGAAATACTAGAAGAATATTAATGTGCAAATAACTATGATCACTTTTATAATATAATAAGACAGTATGTAAGAAACACTATGGTCTGTTAAGATAACAGACATTTAGCAAGCTTAACACTTCAGAATTAAGAATTCAATAAAAGGTTATTTAAATTTACCTATTCTATGCATAATGTTGAAATGTTTCTGTCTACAGTCGAGAATGTTATTTTGAAAGTTCTCATCAGTACTTTAGAAATGAAAATTAAGCACTAGGAGAGTGTTTTTGCCATTGATAGGGTTCTGTAATCTAGAATATACAAATCAGATTTTTAAAAGTGAAGTATTAAAAGTGGCTAAAAAGATTCGTTCTTTATTTTTGGAGTGCTGAGGATGAAACCTCGGGGTGTGGCCATGCTAGGCAGGTGCTGTACCACTGAGCCATACCCCAACCCCAAAGTAGCTAAATAAAAGCATATAAAACAGAGCAGTTATTAGGTTAGCAAATGAGATCCATCCATCCTTCCTCTTTCTTTTTTTTTCTTTCCTTCCTTCCTTCCTTGCTCGTTTTTGTTTTGAGTTAGGGTCTCACTGCATAGCTCATGCTTCCCTCGAACTCTGGAGATCTCCTGCCTCAGCCACACAAGTGCTAGAATTACAGGCACCCCCATGCCTGGTGCCTAGTGCAATTTTTAACAGAAGAAAAAAATCTAGATTTGATGTTAAAAGTTACATATATACTTTGGTGTGCTGACTTTTTTTTTTTTTTTTTGTGGCACTGGGGATCCAACTCACAACCTCGTGCCTGCCAGACAGGCGCTTAAGCCACTGAGCCAAACTCCCAGCCCTAGTTTTTTTTTTTGAGGCAGGGTCGCACTTTTAGCTCAGGCCGGCCTTGCGCTTGCGTTGTAGCCCAAGCCGGCCTCAAACTCACAATGCTTCTCCTACCTCAGCGTCCCAAGTGCTGGGATTAAAGGCATTCGCCACCATGCCTGGCTTGGTGTGCTGATTTTAACAGTACATGTACTGAAAAGTTACATGTGTACTGAAAGAAGACCTTGAGGAAAGAGTATTCCCTTGTCCAGGAAGGTTAATTTAAAATGTTTTATTGTTTCCAAAGTAGCCTACAGGCTTGGCTTAGTTTAATTGGAAATTAACAATATGTTCAGAGTAAATACTGATATACAGAGGAAGGGCCAGGGATGTAACTTGGCAAGGGCAAGGTCCTGAGTTTAGGTCTCGAAACCACCGTCCCAATAAAACATAGTGAGGTATCATTCCATACAAGAGATACACAGTTTCCAGATTTAGAGTTGGAATTTTGATAGCACATATTACTGGTATGAATCCACTTTATTCAGGATACTAGACTGTTCCCTTTCTGCAGAGGTTCCCATTTGCCTCTTTCCAGTTTGAACTACATTTGAATGAAGTCATAGTGTCTTCAGGGCACAAAGTTGGGTTTTCAAAATGCATTTATGTTATTGCATATATCCATAGTTGATTCATTGAGAGATTTTTTTTAGTACATTTCTCTGGTGGTGAACATTGGGGTTGTTAACCAGTTTTAAGTTACTGTGAATATTGCACCTTTCAACATTCTTAAGGGTTTTTTTGGTTTGTTTTTTGTTTTTTTGGCTTTGAACATTCTTACATGAGATCCTTATAGGTAATTACTTAAAAGAGTAGAATTGCCAGTTCCTAAAATAGGTACTAAAGTGATTGAACTACTTTAAACTGGTAGGGGTGGTTTTGACAGTTACTCTCAATTTCTTTAAATAGCTGAAGTTCATATTCTCTGAATATGCAGGAAAAATGTCATAGACAGTACTCTGTAGGTTGAGAGTTAAACATATGTGTGGTACCTAAATATATATACTGTATATTTTACTCTTGTGGATGAGAACTTGATTAAAAATGCTAGAGACCTTGCACTGTAGATGGAGGAATGATATTTATGATGCTGCTAGTTGAACTATTAGAAATCCTATTACGTAGACTTTGTGGCTCATATTCATTATACAAAACTCAGCATGTAGTATAGAAGAGAACCAGTAAAAGGTGGCTTGGTTGTAGAATATTTAAGGATACGTGAGGTTGTGTGTGTGTGTGTGTGTGTGTGTGTGTGTGTGTGTGTGTTATTGGCAGGACTCTTCCTATCAAAGGTTGATTATAAACAGGCCTCTTGCTTGTCAGAGGTTGATTATGTCCAAACGTGATGACTGTCTTGTATCATTTATCCCTGAAAAGATTTTGTTTTGCAGCGTTTTTCCACAGCAGCTTTTAAAAATGCTTCATTTAGATTTCTTTAAATGAAAATCCTTTCTGTATTCACATTTTTTTCTGAATAGGCCTGCTCTGTTTCTCATTACTCATGCACATAGTCTGCTGGGCTCATTGTAGTTTCATGGTGTGCTATTTGAGTTATTTTGGAAATGTTACTCCTCATAAATGCTGTTTTGAGCAGTTAAATATAAAAAGGGGGAATGGTTCTTAGTACAAACCACAGATTCTTGAATGAGTCATTTAGATCATTCCCATGTATGTGGAAAAATTACATCACTACCCAGTGCTGGGTTTTCTATTTATACTCTACTAGGCTACCTTATTATTTTTAAATCTGTTTGGTCTTTTTTAAAGGTAGTATAAAGCAAGCTGTGTAAGAAACTCATGGTAAGGTACTTTGAGGCCAAAAGAAAAAAATGCTGTGAAACGACGTATCTTTTCTTTAAGTTTTGTCTTTAAACTTCTAGGGGAGACTTTAAAAATGTGGGTGTACTTACCTTTCCGTTTATTCTCTTAGGGCATTCATTTATGTTCTTTGAAAATACAGCAGGTTAATGACATTTGAATATTTTGAATGTTTTGAAATTAGTAACTCTAGATTTGAAGGCCTCAGTAATTTTTGTCTGGTACATGTTTGTGTTTTTATTTTTCTAAATGGGAAAGATTTGCTTCTCTCCCTGTGAAAACATAAATACATAGGAATACCATTGTCTTAGGGTTTGCAAGAAAAAGTTTAATACAGGACACATAATTTATAGAATTATTTGATAATCACCCAAGGAGTCAAATACAAAAGAGGGCAGGAAATCTGCCCACACACTGAAGACCCAAAGTATCCAGCTGAGGACCTGGATCCCACGGCAGTGTCCTGCATGAGTCTAGTTGAAGACCTAGCGCCCATGACAATGCCTGCCCTGAGTGCAGCCAGAGGCCTAGAGCCCACGATAGTGTCTCATGCAAGTCTGCTTCATGGATCTGTGCTGGGAAGGCCCAAAGGTCAATGGTGGATGCTAGAAAGTGTACCAGGAGGCTGAGGGATCTGCACTGTAGCCACAAAGTGACACTCAGAGTGAGGACCAGAGCTCTCCCAAAAAGTACCACAACCAGCCTCAGCCACGACAAGATCCTGAGCTCCTCCCATGTTGAGAACAGCTGAGTTCATATCAGGAAGCAAGCGCAACAAGCCCCTCCAGGAGAACCAATAGCACCTGCTTCTTCATTTCCAGTTCTCCTTTTTATGTTGTTGGTAACAATCCTCAGGTGGGCCTTTGACCCACCATGCTGATTCAGTTCCACTGGGTGTTACACATTGCCCACCAGTTGTCAGTCCGCCACAACTGTAGTGTCATTTTAACTAGTGCATACCTCTTTTAGTGTGGCCTCCTAGAGACATGGGCTTGTTGATAAATACGAGAGTAAGGCTTCAGTGCACAGTGATAGATTTTATGATGCATTTAGGTAAGTTTTTAAAATCTAATTTATGTAATTACAATTGCTTCCCAAGTTTAATGATGCTTGTTACTTATGAGAAGAAAACAGAAATCTGTGATAGTCACATCTACTTAACCATTTTCTCCTGACTTTGGGCCACCTGCCTGGTCTGCTGTGCAGGGACTGCCCTCTGACTGCTCTCCCTGCATACAGGATGTTAGATGAGCACACTCCCTAGTCTCAGGCCCATTGTAATGGGGATGGTGACGTTCCAGGGCTTCCCTGGTTACTCCTGCGTGATTTGGCAGTTCAAAGGAAATGAGATTTTTTCAAAACCTTCAGCAATGAATCATTCTGTTGTGCATTTACTTGCTTTAAATCTGTCACTCATTAGATTATGGTCACTATATTACTTATGAGAATTTTAATTAATGTGCTACATGAAGTAATATTAAAATATTTAGCATGATCTTCACGAGATCCTCCTGTTCCCTCTTTCTCCTACCAATAAATACTTGCAGCAGAGCACTTGAATACTTTTTTTCCCAAATCTGTTTTATTCAAGGATAAAAATAAAGAAAAAGAAAAAAACTACAACAAAATTGAAAATACTTGGACACTTTTAAAACCTATTGCTGATTAAAGTTTTGTGCCTCTCCTTAATTTAATCACCTCCAACAAGAAAGAAGAAACATTCAAAATATCTGCCAGCTTTATTTTCAAATCATTACATAGCTTATGTTGAGCACTTACTTAAAATTGCTGTGTAAGCATTTTACATGCACTGTATATATGTAGTAGCTTATTTAATCTTAGCAGTCTTTCAAATACGAAGTTATTGGAGAGGTTCAAAGCTGAGGAAGTAAAGATATAAAAATACATTTGTCCACAGCTAAGCATGTAACAGGTCACGCCCTTTGTCAGTACCTTGGCTTCTTTTAATTGCTGCAATAAATGATTTCCATCATCCCCGTCCCCTTCGTGCTTGTCGTATATATGCAAAGATTGAAAATGGTGTGGTTTCTGCTTTTGCCACTTTCACAGTGCGTTGAAAGAGCCAAGGTTTTACAAATGCAATATAGAACAGACTTTGGAATCAGCTGTACCTTACAGTTGCAGTTGTATTATCTTAGGCCAACACATCTCAATTATAATTAAGTCATCATCAAAGTGGCACCTGGCTTTATAAGGCTGTGAGGTTAAATGAGAACAAGTGCAAAGGGTGCGGTGGGTAGCATGCATCAGTCAGTGTTCAGTGTTACCTCTTGTCTACTCTGAAAGTATTAGCAGACATTCAGCATTTCCCCAAGTAGTAATCAGTCAGATTTACTCAGGTCTGGTGTTTCAGCATGTCATATGAAGCTGCTGCTGCTTTGCCTAAAAAGAAAGTTTGTCTGGCTTCTCACTAGTTGTAAGTGTAATGTTTATTCTGTGTCCATTATTTAGCCAGAAATACTTTTCATCAGATAGTTACTTTGAAGCATAAGCCTAGGCATATTTTCTGCAAGCATTCTCCATGAAAACATGGTTATGTTAATATTGTTCTGAAGTGATTTTTTTGTTTGTTTTCCCTGAATGTCACAAATTTTGTACAAAATTTGATTCTGACTTGTTACTATATTGCTTTATTTTTGTATGAATAAGTTCATTGCACTATTTTTACAAATGCATTTTCTTCTGAGAAATTGAATATGAAGAATTAAGGCTATACTTTCAGGGATCATTTCTATAAGATGTTATTAGAATATGTAGAATTAAAATTTGCAAAGAGTATTGAATAGGTACAGAAATGCTTCAGGACAATGCCTGGGGCAGAGGATTTAAACTACAGCCTAGGTGTTTCTATTCAGGTTTTCTAAACAAAAGGGCTGATTTGAGTATTAGATAGTGTTGTTAAGTAAATCTTATCATGATTAGATGATTTAGGTGTGTGCTTATATTTCATAGGTGACCGGGTTATTGATGTGGGATCTGAATGGAGAACTTTCAGCAATGACAAAGCAACAAAAGATCCATCTCGGGTTGGAGATGCTCAGAATCCTCTTCTGAGTAATGGAGATTTGTCTACTATGATTGGCAAGGTAATACGTCCATTCAGCAGACAGTCCCAAGTGCAGAGTGATCAAAGACCTAGGGTTTCTCGGGATTCTCATGAAAGAACCAGTCACCGCCCCAATGGAGAGTCTTGGTCTGGGAGTAAGACTTGCCAGTAATATTGTCAGTGGTGACTGCTCCTGCATTTCTTCCATCTTAGAGGGGTGAACATCAGATCATAGTCTTTGTGTCTCAGTCTTTTTTTCTTTCATAAACTAAAAAATTAAGTTTGATGTGTTTTTTATAACCTAATATTCAATATTAAGAATGTCTTTTTTCTCTCTACACCATATACTTCTAGACATGTTGAGAGTTTCACAACTTTTTATGTAAGGTGTTTGTAACATAACATACAGTGAATGTAATGTGCTGTTAATAGCTGCTTTTGTTAATATATAAGGCAGTAGCATAACTTCCCTAGCTACCTATCTCGCTCTTCTGCTTTTTTTTTTTTTTCAGTACTGGGAGTTGATCCCAGGCCCTGGCACTGAACTACCTCCCCAGCCCTTTTTTATTTTGAGATTGGATCTCATGAAGTTGCCCAACTGGCCTCAAACTTGTGATCCCCCTGCCTCACCCTCCTGAGTAGTTGGAATTACAGGTGTGTGCCACTATACCTGGCCTACCTGGCTCTTTTTTGCTTTATTACATGAGTTGAAATCAGCGGTGACAGTACTCTGAAGGACTAATCAAGGCAGTATATGGTACTTTAGAACTTTACTAATGTATGTAGAAATCTGTTTTTACAAAAATAAGAAAAATTTTTTTTCATGTCTACTTGACAAATTGCATATCAAATCTGAAAAATGAGGTATAGGCTAAGTTTCAAGGTGTACAGATTATATGCAGAAATATCTTTAGGTCCCATCTGCATTTGCTTTAAGCCTTACAGGCTGGATAAATAGTATATTGCAGACATTTTAAAATGTAAGATTCCAACCAACTGATACTATTACTTTTTAAATATTTTTAATAGAAATACATGACTCAAAAAATGTGTATAAAAAGAATACAGTAAAATTTTCCTCACCCTTGACCCCCAAATTCTCAGTTGCCACTGCAACCCCTTCCTCTGCCAGAAACAGGTGACCATTCATACTAGTTTATCCTGTAACCTTTCAAAGTTGTGCTTATGTGGCAAAAAAAGAAAAACTTAAACTGCTACATTTATCAGTGTTGCATGTATTACATACAAACTTTATGTATTTGGGAATATTTCTGGACTGTTGTATCATGAATCATATGCCTGGTGCACTATCTCAACATCTAGTAGCACTAGACCTCTCAGTCCTTTCAGTATTTTCTTCACTAATCTTTTACATTTAAAGGCTAGGATCATTTTTAAAAGTTTAGTTAAGAGCCGGGTGTGGTGGCGCACGCCTTTAATTGCAGCACCAGGGAGGCTGAGGTAGGAGGAGCATTGTGAGTTCGAGGCCGGCTTGGGCTACAATGGGAGCACAACACCGGCCTGAGCTACATAGTGCGACCCTGCCTCAAAAAACTAGGGCTGGGAGTTTGGCTCAGTAGCTTAAGCACCTGTCAAGTTTAGTTAAAAATAAATGAAAATAAAAAGTTTAGTTATACTATTTTTACTAGAACTTTGGTTAGATTTATTTGCAAACAGACGTAGAGAAAATTGACTTTTCTTAATGCATTGTGCCACCCAATGTTATGGCATGCCTTACCAGTTCCTTAGATCTTACATAGCCTACTAAGGAATGTTTTAAAGTTTTCTTTATAAACATTCGCAGGTTTCTTAAGTTTATCCCTGGAATTTTTTTTTTTGATGTTGCTGTCGTAATTTCAATATTTTCCTTCATTGTCTTCTAACTGGTTAATTGTATATATGAAGGCCTTCGATTTCTGCTTTTTAATCTTCACCTTGTTGCTTTAATGAATTTTTGTTCTTTATAGCAATAACTTTTTTTTTATTTTAAAGAGTATATAACAGAATAAAACCAATCAAACCAGTGTAAGAAATACAGGACTTCAAAACATTATGAAGTCAACAGTAGTTACCATAGTGCCTTTTCACTTTTTTTTTTTGTACTGGGGGTCAAACTCACAGCCTTGTGCCTGCCAGGCAGGCGCTTAGGCCACTGAGCTAAATCCCCGGGCCTCATAATGCCTTTTGATGTCTTCAACATAACTGCAGATAACTTTGGACATAGTATATATCAAACAGAACAGAATAGAATAGAAACAATAAAAACAAAACAATGAATGCAATAAAAGAATTTCAGAACATGCCAATAGCAAATCCAAAATTGCTATTATAGTTTATCTTGCTATTCTTGAAATAGCTTTGCCTGCCATCGGATTTAACATAATCAAACAAAAGAAAATAAAACCCAACTCAGCAAAAACAATGAAAATGATGTAGGATCTCAAAATAAGACCACAGGGAATCAACAATGGCTGCAACCCTCAGATGACACACTGCTTAGCTATATCCTCTGAACCTATGATCAGACCACTGATCCTAGACCTGCAGTGTTAGTGAAACACCAAAGCACCACAGGCATCCAGTTGCATTTTACCTCAATAGCTATCATCACAGCCTGTGTTTCTCTGGATAAGCCAGTCACTTACAGGGGTGTGGTGGGGGGGATGGTACTTCTTGTTTGCCAGCCTGCGCACCAGAAGGGGCTGGGGTCTGGCTGTTCCCAGTCCGACCGCAGCCCGCGCATGGCGCTGGTTGCCAGACTGGGCTTGTTTGCTGCTGTGGCCATTGTTCTCTCTAACCCTGGTACGGAAATGGTACTGATTCACGGGGAGAGGCTTGGGTCTAGTTGTCCCCAGTCTGCCAGAGGCCCTTGCACAGTGCCAGTTCCCAGCCTGGGCTTGTTTGCTGCTGCAGCCATTGTTCTAGCAATAACATTTGTAGTGGTTTTCTTGAGTATCCTAAGTATGTATAGGTACTACCTGTGCAGTTTATCACCTCCTTTCTAATTTTGAACTTACAATTGTTTTTCTCTTGCTGAAGAATATTGATTATATTTTCCTAGTACAGTTTTAAATGGTAATTGTAAAAAGTACCTTTGTCTTACATCTGACTTTAATAATAGTACTCTTTTTTCCTTAATTGTAGTGTTGGCTTTGGGCATGGAAAGTTTATTTTTCCAGTGTAAAAAGATACCTATCTATAGTATTCTGTGTGTGTGTGTGATACTGGAGATTGAACCCAGTAGGTACTGAGCTGTATCCCTACCCCGTTTTTATTTTGAGACAAGATCTTGCTGAATCGACTAGACTGGCCTCAGACTTTGAATCCTCCTGCCTCAGCTTTCTGGGATTACAGATGTGTGCCACAGCACCCAGCTCTCTGTGATCTTTTCTCCAAAATTAATTTTGAGCTTCATTTGCTTGTCTTTTTGGTACCTTCAGAAATCATGATTTTTCTTCCTAGATCTGTTACTCTGATATTTTATATTATTAGATTCTCTAATAGATAACTTGCACTTATGAAAAAGTCTCCACTAGGAAATGATATCTAATTTTTTGTTTTTTTCTTTTTTTGAGATAAGGTCTCACTCTGCAGTTCAGACTGACCTTGAACTCACTATGTAACACAGGCTGATCTTGAGCTCATGGTGATCCTCCTGCCTCAGCCTTCCAAGTGCTGGGATTACAGGCGTGCACCACCATACCCAGCTAGCTAACTTTTTAGTATGTTGCTGTATTATTTGTATTATATTTATAAATGAAATTGGACTATTTCCTTTTCTTTTTTTTTTTTTTTTTTTTTGTGGCACCGGGGATCGAACTCACAACCTCGAGCCTGCCAGACAGGCACTTAAGCCACTGAGCCAAACTCCCGGCCCTGGTTTTTTGAGGCAGGGTCGCACTATGTAGCTCAGGTTGGCCTTGTGCTCGCGTTGTAGCCCAAGCCGGCCTCAAACTCACAACGCTCTGCCTACCTCAGCCTCCCGAGTGCTGGGATTAAAGGCCTGCGCCACCATGTCTGGCTTATTTCCTTTTCTTTGAACAATTGTTTAGAATTACATGTTCCTTAGTATTGGATTTAAAAATCTCTTTAAAAGATCCGTACCTGGTACTCTTTCTACTTGAGAAATTAGGCAGGATGTACAGTGCAGACCTTTCAGGCATATGGAATCAGATTACATATTTTCATATAAATTCATTTAAATTTTACAAAAGTTTTTGCAGTGTTATAAAACTTTGTCTTACAGGGTACAGGAGCTGCAAGTTTTGATGAGTTTGGCAATTCTAAGTACCAGAATCGAAGAACAATGAGTAGTTCTGATCGAGCAATGATGAATGCATTCAAGGAAATAACTACCATGGCAGACAGAATCAACCTCCCTCGAAATATCGTTGTAAGTTCTATGTGCCTCCTTTAAGCCTCTTGCATTGGCTTACCGTAATTTAATGAACACATGAAATTTTGATATTTCAACTGATTAAGTGGCCTAGAGTTAATTAAACTTAGTTTCTCTGCTTTGAAGGATCGAACAAATAATTTATTCAAGCAAGTGTATGAACAGAAGAGTCTGAAAGGAAGAGCTAATGATGCCATAGCTTCTGCTTGTCTTTATATTGCCTGTCGACAAGAAGGCGTTCCTAGGACATTTAAAGGTAAATTTTTAGTTGCATAAAGTAACAGACCAAAGTCAAGCAGCTTTGACACTTAGAAGCTAAGTTTTGTCTTCATTGTTACACAGTAATCCACCTGAATATCACTTGCTGTTACCTGTTTATTTTGTTCCTTAACAACAAATTTATACCATGATCTTACTGACCATTTTCCCTGTAAGCTGTTTTCTCATGTTATTTTAGACCCTGTAAACCATTACGTTCTTTCTATTAAGCTCTTTCGACTGATTGTATTTTGTCAGCATCAGTATCATAAGCTACAGTAGAGCTTTTGTAGAAAGTCTACAGTGTATGCATGAAAACAGCTTCCATTTCTAGTGCAGGTCTCTGTAACAAGTAAGGGAGTTGAGCACCCCAGGAAGCTTCAGTGAAGTTTGTTCTCAAGGTATAGCATTTATGTTCACAGTTAAGTTAGAGACTTTGCGATAACTGGTGTTTCTCATCGCATGAATTCATGATGGTCTCTCCACATTGTGGTCACAGTATTTACTTTGACTTTCACTAACAAAACATTGTTAGCTAAAGAGATAGTAAACCCACTCGCCTTTTTTGGTGGGTGGGGACAGAGTGCTGTGCAGTTCAGACTGGCCTTGGGTTCATTATGTAGCCCAGGCTGGCCTCAAACTCACAGTAATCCTCCTGCCTCTGCCTCCTGACTACTGGGATTACAGGTATTTCCCTTTTATTCAGCCAGTGAATATGGTATTTATTTTTTGTAAGACATTATGTCAAAGTGAAGAAGGAGTGGGTTTTATCATCTTTTTTGTTGCTGCAGCCAAAACAGGCTTTTCCTGAATTTATCCTTAAAGTGTTTAATGGTTGAATGTTTAGAATAGCAGAGTGAAAAACTTTTTCTAATTTGGTTGTGGCCTGTAATCACAAGGATTGCATGTGCACAGGACATCATGGAGCTGAGAGGTATTCTTAGCTTGAGTAATTTCTTTTATCTACTTGATACACTCCTTGTAACAGAGTGATACATAAACACCAAAGAAATTTTTGAATTGTTGGAGAGACTTATTTGTATAAATTGTAACTATAGAGAAGTTAATATTTTGAAAGACTGAGACCTAAGTTTAACTTTACAATGTAGTGAACATTCAAATTAAGAAATTGTAGGTTAGCTTTGTGGAAAATGTCAGTGAGAGGATCACGGTTCCATCATTAAGGCATGATTGAAATCGTTGCAAGTAGAATGTATTATTTTTTACAATCAGAGGTAATTGATTTTATGATGAATATAACTTATACAGATTTTAAAATATTTTTCCTTTTAGAAATATGTGCTGTATCACGAATTTCTAAGAAAGAAATTGGCCGGTGTTTTAAACTTATATTGAAAGCTTTAGAAACCAGCGTGGATTTGATTACCACTGGGGACTTCATGTCCAGGTTCTGCTCCAACCTCTGTCTCCCGAAGCAAGTGCAGATGGCGGCGACGCACATAGCCCGCAAGGCTGTGGAGCTGGACTTGGTTCCTGGGAGAAGCCCCATCTCTGTGGCGGCGGCAGCTATTTACATGGCCTCGCAGGCGTCGGCTGAGAAGAGGACCCAGAAAGGTGAGGTTGGTCCCCAGGAGGAAGGGTAGCAGAACTGTGCGGGCTCCGTGCCGAGCGTGTTACCACTGTGACTGTGAAGCAGCTCAGGATCCAGAGCCCATAATTAAGCAGCAGCTCCTCAGCACCAGAACTTCTAAGAAAGTAGAATTTTGCTTGTAAGAGGCTAGTAAATAATGCTGCTTGGAGGCGTGGCCTTGTGTCCAAAGGTTTTTTTGTTTGCTTGTTTGAATTACTTTTAGTTTTTGCGTTTTTCGTGTTTAGAGTTGCGCGCCCCTGCCCCATTCCTGATCATTTTAAATAGTCCTCATCCCGTCTCCCCCCCCTTAAGTCTTTTTTGTTTTGTTTTGTTTTGTTTGTTTTAAGTCTTAAAGAGGGAAAGGGCGGGCTGGTGCTTTCTTTCTCAGTGTGGCATGTTACTCTGCAAGTAGCATACTGTATTATGAATGTGTTTTGCTTTCTTGGGTTTTTTGTTGTCAGTACATGTTTGCAGTACATAGTAACTACCTCTACTGTGGAGAGTTCGTCCATTTACACTGTCCGTGACCAGTGTTGTATTGACTATAGAGTTCTTTTGTGTATATTAAACCTTTTAATACTATTGACAAACATTTAAGGTTGTAAGTACTACTACATTATCAATATTTGTACTGACTAACCTCCTGTGTTCTACCTTTTAGCTTGTATTTTGTTTTCTTTTTCTTTGTTGGTTGGTTGGTTTTTTGAGACAGGGCCCAGCTATGTAGTTCAGGCTGGCCTTGAGCTTACTTTGTAGCCCAGGTTATCCTCAAACTCATGGTGATCTTCCTACCTCAGCCTCCCAAGTGCAGGAATTACATGCATGTGCCACCATGCCCAGTACTTTTTGTGTTTTTTTGTTTTTTTGAGACAGGGTCTTGCTGTATATTTCTGGCTGGCCTTGACCTCACTATGTAGCCCAGGTTAGCCTGGAACTATGAGTTATCTTTCTGCATCAGCTTGCGCAGTGCTGGTATTACAGGCATATATCACCACACTGGCTTTCAGTTTGTATTTTCATCATCAGTTTTGAAAGCATTTTTTGTTTTTTTGTTGGTTTGTTTTGCTCTTGGGTTGTAAGAAGGAAGTAGAAGGGAAAAACATGGTTGTTAATATTTTGTTTTTTGTCTTTTAGAAATTGGAGATATTGCTGGTGTTGCAGATGTTACAATCAGACAGTCCTACAGACTTATATATCCTCGTGCCCCAGATCTCTTCCCATCAGACTTCAAATTTGACACCCCAGTGGACAAACTACCACAGCTCTAAGTTAAGGCAGCAGATGCAAACTCTTACATGCTCAGAACTCTGTCTACTGTACATAGCCTGTCCACAGTGCTGGCTCGGGCCTTCTCGAGGGAAGCAGACATGGTACGCGTGTAGGCCTAAACGTTACTGCTTGGCATTCTGTATGTATATACTAGTGAAACATATTTAATGATTTAAATTTCTTACTGAATTTGCTTTCTTTTGTAGCAATCTAGGAAACTGTATTTTGGAAAATATTTGAAATTATGTAAAATTCTTGAATAAAACATTTTCAAAACTAATTTTTTGTTACAATTACATATTATATATAATTTATAATGTATAATTTTAAATAATGTATATCATTGCAGCTAATGTTGCTGATAGAGGTCCTCGTTTTCCATTATTTTTCTTTTACATATATATAGAGGTTTTAAAATGTTAATAAAGTTGTGCAAATAGCAAAAAGTTTTGAGAATGATGGTTAACCTCTGTGACATTTAGTTTGTGGTTTCAAGGGGTGTGTATAGCCGGGCGTGGTGGTACACACCTGTGATCCCAGCACTTGGGAGGCTGAGGCAGGAGGCTGGTAGCAAGTTCGAGGCCAGTGTGGGCTACCAAGTGAGTTCATCAGGATCTGCATAGTGAGACCCTGTCTCCAAAAACCGAACCGTGTGTACATGAGGTTTATTTAGCACATAAGTTAAGCGGGAAGTGCCAGCCATGGTGGCACACTCCTGCAGTCATGACTGTTTGGGAGACTGAGGCAGAAGGATCACAAGTTGAGTCCATGACCCTGTCTGAGAATAAAAAATGCAAAGGCTGAGGTTCAGTCCCCATCACGAGAAGTGGGAAGCCGGACCTTGAGAGACACCAGCTTAAGAGATGCTCAACTGCGTTTTTTCAGTGAGCTTTTTTGTGAGTTTTTTTGGTGAGGTGGGCATAAGGTCTCACTGTGTAGTTCAGGCTGCCTTGAACTCATTGGGTAGCCCAGGCTGGTCTAACTCCTAGTGATTCTCCTGCCTCAGCCTCCTGCATGCTGAGATTACAGGCCTGTGCCATCACACCCAACTCTCAAGAGAGTTTATTGAGCACAGATGCTGATGCTGGTAAGAAAATACCAGGAGATCATATTTTAATTTGGGATGTTACTGTTTCATGTTATAAAATCTGTGTGATTCTTTTTTATTACGGATATTTACGGTGGAGGTTACTGAGCACTGGGAGTGTCAGGAGGAGTATTTTCACCAGCACTGCTGGGTGATGGCGGTACAGCGGGTACCTCACCGTCGGAGGGGAACATGGATTTAGGTGAGAGGACCAGCATGACTGCTCCTTCTCACTGGGTGGTTTGCACACACCGAGTGTCGGTGACCTGTGGTTCTCATGTGCTGTCAGACGTTGGCTCTGGCAGTGGCCGGGGTGGGTGTGGGGCTGGTCCAGAGCCTGGCCTTGGAAAGGTCGGACTCCACTGCTGTTGTGCTGACTGGAAGCAGGGTGAGCCCTGGGCTGTGAGGGCAACGAGTTCCTCCCTTGCACAGAGCAGCTGCTCACAAGCCCAGTGACAAGCCCGGCGGTCTGCAGGCAGGGCGAGCCCATCCAGATCCGGCACCATCCTCCCTCCCTTGCCCCGCCAGGCCCGCAGGCCTGTGTGGACAGCAGCACTGAGCCCTTGGCCGCTCCCAGCCCTGGTCCCAACCACAAGCTCCCAGTGCGGTGATGGCGGCAAGCAGCGGCCACAGCTCAGTCTGACTGAGGAGAGCTACTTTTGCAGTTAGCAGCGGTCAGTGTGTACACGGATTAGAAACCTTGTAAGATACAGCATCCGTAAGTCACAAAAATAACAATCATTTTGATTTTTTTCAACTGTTTTGCTGTGTGTTTTCTTAAAAAATGAATTCAGTGGTGGCTCACGCCTTTAATCCCAGCACTCGGGAGGCTGAGGTAGGCGGAGCGTTGTGAGTTCGAGGCTGGCTTGGGCTACAACGCAAGCGCAAGGCTGGCCTGAGCTACATAGTGCGACCCTGCCTCAAAAAAAAAAACTAGGGCTGGGAGTTTGGCTCAGTGGCTTAAGCGCCTGCCCTGGCAGGTGCGAGGCTGTGAGTTCAATCCCCGGTGCCGGGAAGAAAAAAAAAAAAAATGAATTCAGAGGGCAGACATATAGTGGTGCACCCCCATCATCCCAGCACCGTGGAAGGCTGAGGCAGGAGGATTGCTGTGAGTTCGAGGCCAGCCTGGACTATAAAATAAGCTCAAGGCCAGCCCAAATTGCATACTGAAACCTTGTCTTGAAAAAATAAAGGATAATAATACAACTTTGTACTCTTTTCCTTGTTAAAATTTGTGTCTATTAGGTAATTAGAAAAATGCAGATAAATGAAAATAAAAAGCTTCTGCCACTGCAATGTGTCCACAGCTTGGTCCATGTTTCGTTTTCATTTATAAAACTTGAGACAGGAAAACTGACTTTAAAGATTAATGTAGGGGCAGAGTGTATGTTTACATATCCATGCATGTGTGTGTATAAGTGTGTGTGTGTGTGCACGCGCGCGTGTATCTTTTAATTTGCATTTACTTTTGTGGTCCAAAGATTGAGCTCGAAGCCTCTGTTCTGAGCTACATCCCTAGCCATTTATTTATTTAGAGGCAGGGTCTCACTTTGCTAAGTTATAGAACCTGTGATCCTTCTGCCTCAGCCTCCCAGAGTGCTGGGATTATGAATGTGTACCACCATGCCCAGCTGAGTTTATATTGTAGGTAATTATTGAAATTAAAGAATTTGGAATGCTAGTTTTTCTAAAGCCTGAACTATCCATATGATTAAATCAACTTTTCATTACAGATGTTAAAATAAGGAAAATGTCAGCTGTAGGGGGATAGCCTAGTGGTACAGCACTTGACTAGCATGCGTGCGACCTTGGATAAAATCCCCAGTGAGGTGCGCGCACGCACACATCCACTGCATGTGTACTGTTGCTTCACAACTGCTTTATTGTGAAAAAATTACTAAGAAGCTCAAAGAATTACAAGTGAAAAGAATCACATAGTAAAAACACTGTGCTGGTGGTTGAGCATGGCTTTATTTCTGAAGTAAGAAAAACACTATCCTAACATCTCATGAGGAGACGATCATACTTAAAATTTGAAGGCAGCTGCTTTTGGGGCCCGCATTTTAGCAAGGTAATGACAGTGTAGCAAGACTTTCAGTGGAGGTGAAATGACCCCATTCTGGGCAAGCTAGCATTTTAAAATGTTTAGAGACAGAGTCTCATGATATAGTTCAAGCCAGCGTTGAACTGACTATGTAATGCAGGCTGCCCTCCATTTCACAGTCCTCCTGCCTCAGCCTCCTGAGTGCTAGGGTTACAGCCATGCACCGCCATGCCCAGCAACGCTGGCTTTTTTTTTTTTTTTTTTTTTTTTTGGCACCGATGATCGCACTCACAACCTCGCACCTCCCAGGCTGGTGCTTAAGCTGCTGAGCCAAACTCCCAGCCCAATGCTGGCATTTTTAAACAGTTGACATTTTCATTAATATGACTCCTCTCACCCAGATATTTAAAGGAAGGATTCACTGGAAGCTGCTTTCATTGACAGCCTCTGCTGTGACTCCGAATTCGAAGATTTACGTTTCATGGAATCTGAGTTTCAGCACTGTATCCAGTCTGCCCGTTTTGTGTGTCATGGAAACCTAGAGAAACCAAAAGAGCTGCCTGAGTTCACTTAGCGGAGAGGGGACTAACGTTTGATCACTCTGTCCAGCACTCCTGCCCCTGCACCATGCCACTGAGATTTATTTCAAAGGAGGTGTGCTTGGTACTGAGCTCAGTGCTACCTTTCAAATGTCATTCTATTAGTTATGAGGACACCTGATTGCAAAATTTCTAATTTCTTGGGGAAAGCTTTTGAGAGAGAAGTTTTAATTATTGTCAGGCCGGTGACAAAGAGTTAATAGCTAGAAACTGTTCTTTAGCCCTTTCCCCACACTAGATGCATCTTAAACTTGATGCCTCTTGATAGTAAGCCTTTGTGTTCCAGTCAACAAATGTACTTTACCCATGGACGTCTTTGGTTCCTGAGCTAATTTTATATCACAGGTGCAAGATTTACTTTAATTATCAAGATGAACAGCTGAGGGGGCAGCCTATTAACCCATCTGGTCCTAATCCAGCCAAGAGGCCTCTGTGCCCCATGCCAATATTTCCAATTGTCAGTGGCCCTGACTTTTTCCAATTATCAGTGGCTGCTGGATTTTTAATCTCATCTGCTGATTGTGGAGCTACTGGAAGATTCCCTGACCCCCTAAGCACCCCGTCCTCCCCCTCCCAGATACTTAAACACATGCTGCATCGGAGTCTCTGGGTTGAGAGGCATCAGTGTAAGAGCATTATTCAGTTTCTTTCCAGGCTACGGACATGCCTGCAGCTTTCATAAACTTCTTTGTTTTTTTTTTTCTGGTGACACTGGAGTTAGAACCCAGGGATACTCTAACACTGAACTATGTTCCCAGCCCATTATTATTATTATTATTATTATTATTATACTGGGGGTTGAACCCAAGATCTTCCCACTAACCTACATCTCTAACCCTTTATTTTTTGAGATAGGCTCTCAATCAGTAAATTGTCCAGGGTAGGTGGAACTTGGAATTCTCCTGCCTCAGCCTCCCAGAATGTTGAGAATACAAGGGTTTGGCATCATATTGAGCTAAATTTTCATTCCTGTCACTGCCGTTTCCCTGCTTTTAGGACTGGTGGGAGTGCGGGTGAGATTTAAGCTATTTCAGGAGGTCTTGAAAGAAGAAGGGAAAGATGACTGAGAAGAAAAATCGACTTTTGTCTCTACTTCCATGTCACTCAACACTTTCTGAGAGAGAGTGGGTGTGTGTTGAAACAGGGTCTCCCTGTGTAGCCCAGTCTGGCCTTGAACTTGGTGACCTCCCCACCTCCTGAGTGGGGGGATTGAGGTGTGCGCCCCTACAGTGCGGCTACTCGACACTTCTGACTTGGTAGGCGTGGGGCACCCCACACCGCACAGCTCTGCAGACACCTGCGAGGTGTCCTGTAACTGAAGTCAGTTCTACCACCACCTGCCTGGAGATAGCGCCCGGCTGTGCAGGTTATGGGACTGGACCAGGTGTGTCCCATGGGGCTTCTTCCCAGTTTTTGGCATCCTGAACAAAGAACGGGATGAGACACTGAACAGGTAGCAGGATGTGCATTTCTCGAAGGCAGGAAAGACGTACCTTCCACAGGGCGAGAGCAGCCAGGCTCACAGTACCTCGAAGAGGAGAAAGGGGTCTTTTGTACCCAGGTTTCTGAATTGGCTCCTCCCTCATGCAGACCACACACTGG
>RJWM01018426.1:0-41011 GCA_004363535.1 Dasyprocta punctata | reverse complement strand
AAAAAAAAAAAAAGATTTATGAATGAACACAATAGGTGATAAATAAATAAATCTGTTATATTCCTACCATTATGCCTTTACTTCCTGACAAAGGGTTAAAGAGCTCCTTTCTCTCTGTTGTGGAGTCCCTGAGGTCCCTGCGCTACTTGCTTTCACCCCTACCTTTTCTTCTCTCCTTTTACATTTCTCTGTTCAGATCCACTTCACTGCTTGCAATCAGCTCCTCTTGACTTCCGTTTTTCCTGTCCTCTTGTGGCCAGCGGATCACCGGCTCCCAGCTCTCCTCAAGGCTCCAGTATTTTGGGCAGTCACTGAGCGGGGGCCAGGACCTCACCCAGGACGGACTAGTGGATCTGGCTGTCGGGGCCCAGGGGCAGGTGCTGTTGCTCAGGTGACAAACTCCCCACATCCTACCCTCACCTGCTGTGCATCTGATTCACCAGTCCTGCCCTGCCTTATCCTCCCCGGGGCGAGTGTCCGATTCTCTGCCTCTGCCCATCCCTCTCAGGAGTCGGCCCCTGCTGAAAGTGGGAGTATCCATGAGATTCACCCCCGTGGAGGTGCCAAAAGCTGTGTACCAGTGCTGGAAAGAGGTGCCCACCACTCTGGAAGCTGGGGAGGCTACCGTCTGTCTCATTCTTCAAAAAGACTCACTTGACCAGTTAGGTGAGTTTCTTCTCTAAAAGGTGACCCAATCTCTCACTCATTAGAGGCTCCCAAGGCTGTCTTCAGTGCAGAATCAACCCAGGAATCCAAATCTTACCTCCGCTTTCACTCAGCTGCCTGTATCAGAAACCAGGGCCTTTCCTCTCCCCTCTTTCTGCATTCAGGCCTGCGCGTTGTCTCCAGGGTGTATCTTGTGCCGACCACTTCTGTCTCCTGGCCCAATCACTGCCTTCCTCTAAGCTGCCACTCCACTTGGAGAAGTTCCCACATCTATTCTCACACTTTCCCACCCACTCTCCACAGAGGAACTAGACTTGATTGATCCTAAAATGCAAGTCTTGGCTCCTCATCACCACCCCTAAGCACCCCTAAAGTGCTCCCCTTCACATTTACAGAAACACGAATCCTTCCCTGCAATGCTTTCTCCGATTTGGCCCTTCATTCTCACCTCATTCCATTCTTACTTCCTCCGTCCACTTTTTGTAAATGTGGCGGTCTTGCTCTGCCTTGGGGTCTTCACCCTGTTCCCACTGTCTGGGATGTTCTCCCTTGCTTTACCCAAGTCCTCTTCACCCTCCAGGTCATTAGGACAGCTTCCTTGGCTGAGTCTGAGTTAGTATGCTCTCTTTAGTGCCAATAGAAGACTCCACCCTTGTACTGCTCACACTATGACACTGTGACCAAGTGCTTGGCTCCTTTCCTAGACTGTCAGCTTCACAAGGGCAGGGGCCATATCTGTCTTTTTCTCTGCCTGTATCCCCAGCACTTGGTACCATTTGTGGCCTACAGAAAGTGCTCAGCAAATATTTACTGCCTGAACACAGAACATTGCAAGCTCTTTGTGCCTGTCCCTTTTCTGCTCCCTGCTTCCATTTCAGGTGATTTCCAGAGTCCCGTGAGTTATGATCTGACCTTGGACCCGGGCCGTCGGATTTCTCGCGCTGTTTTTGATGAGACCAAGAACTGGACTTTGACTCGAAGGAAAACCCTGGGGCTTGGGGATCACTGTGAAACTGTGAAGCTGCTTTTGCCAGTGAGGACTTTGGGTTTGGGGAAGGGGGAAGAGAGGAGGAGCCCACGGTTAGCTTGAGGGATCCCATCTACTGGCTGTGAGCTGGGAAGGGTGGGGAGTCTGGGGCTGGAGAGGGAAGGGCTGAGCTGGGAGAGCCTGGCACCACAGTTCGGATGGCTGCTGTCCAGATGCCGCAGAGGGGAAGCCTCAGTGATGAGAAGTGAGGAGAATGGTAGTGGATTTTGACGTCCTTTCTCCCTCAGGACTGCGTAGAGGACGTGGTGAACCCCATCATCCTGCGTCTCAACTTCTCCTTGGCGGGAGACCCCATTTTAACCTGGAAGCTTCGCCCTGTGCTGGCTATGGGCTCACAAGATGTCTTCACCACTTCTGTGAGTTTTCAGATGAAATCCCAGGGATGCAAGGGCTTCCATTATGTCTTTGTGTGCTTAAGAACCCACTAATTGCCTAGCAACCACACCAAACTCAAAATGCCTCCACTCAGCCATGAAAGCCCTGCCTGGCTTGGGTCTCTGCACACATTCCAGCAGGTTACCCACATTACTCTGAAGTAGACTCTCCAGACCATGCTCTGCAGATCATTCCCAACTTTTCTCACTCCTACTTCTGAGCCTCTATTGTGTTTCTCATCTAAAAATCATCTCCTCCTTCTCTCCAGTTGAAGGATCTTTTCTAGCCTCCCAATTGCCAACCTCATCCTCCTCTATTTGAAAACCATGCATAACAGCTCCCAGTTCTCTGGCTTCCACTTACACCACAATCATAACACCCCAAAAATCACAACAATCTGGTGTGCTGGAGGTTGAAGTTTCCTTGAACATAAAGACCATACCTGATTCTCCTGTAGTTCCCACTTTCCCCAAACTGCCACCTAATCAAAATCTGTCCCATTACTGCCACTTAATAATGTTTATTGAATACTTGTTCCCATATTAACCAAACTTTTTCTTCTGGAAGCAAAGATCTTATCTTATCTTCCTTTGAATTCCAACCTCTGAAACCTACCTGACTCCTTGCCAGTGTCGAATAGAGTGCTGAAGCTGAGTGATAGTGCATATAGATAGTGCAAGTGCGGGGACCAGAGAAAATTTACAGTTGGGGTGATAAGAGAATCTGCTGTTTTACTACAGCTTCCATTTGAGAAAAACTGTGGGCAAGACCAGCTCTGTGAAGGGGACCTGAGTGTCAACTTCAACTTCTCAGGGTGAGCTCTGTTTCCTTTCCTATCTGGACTCTCAAGCTTCTGTGTCTCCCATCCTTATGAGATGAGACGTCCTTGTGCTTTCCTTTAGTTGTCTTTTTTTTTTTTTAACAAAAATGATCTTGATTGAAATAATGACTTGTGAGTTTTCAGAAGCCTTCTCCTGCTCCTGATCCATTTCCAACCAATCCCAATGGAGTCAGAATCCCAGCTTTGTTCTTCCCCCTTCAGCCTGCATACCCTGATGGTGGGGAGTAACTTGGAACTCAATGTGACAGTGACTGTGTGGAATGAAGGTGAAGATTCTTATGGAACTGTGGTCAACTTCTATTATCCAGCAGAGCTGTCCTATCGACGGGTATCAGGAATACAGGTGAATAGTTCCTCAGACTCTAGTTGACTGCAGTCTTGTATTCGTCAGTTTGCTGTTGCCAGTAACAAACTACCACAGACTGGTTGAGTTATAAAGAAAGAAGGTTTATTTTGGCTCATTATTCTGGAGACCACATCTGGTGGTAGCGTTCTTGTAGGTAGAGTCACGGTGCGATGCTTGGCATCACATGTGTGTTGGTCTAGTCTCTCTCCCACTTCCTATAAAGGTACTAGAATTCAGTTGTGAGACAATGACCTTATCTAATCCTAAATACTTTCCAAAGGCCCCACTCCTAAACAACATAGTCAGATTTAGTTTCTTCCCTGTCACAGTAGGGACTAAATTTCCTAACAGAGATTAAATTTCAGTCCATAAAGTCTTGCTGCATACTCAAACCACATCTAAACCAATGTAGGCCTCTCCATTCTACAACTTCTAGGGTTATTCTAGGCTCCTTGCCATTCTTTTCTTTATGACCACAAACATGCAAAGTACATTAAATCTGTGAATAGTTTAGTGAATAATATTAAGTAAACATTTGTACAGTTACATCTGGGTCAAGTTATAACTGCTAGCATCCCCAAAGCTCCCTCACCAGGTACCTTTCCCTGTCACAGTCCGACCCTTCCCCAAAGGGAATCACTACTGCAATCCTGTGATAATCATTCCCTTGTATTTCTCCATAGTTTTACCATCCACGCTGCATCCTTAGATCATGCTGTCCAGTTTTGCTGATTTTTCAACTTTGCATGAATGGAAGCATGTTGTGTTTTCATTTGTGTAACTTCTTTCTTTCCTTTAATGTTATATTTGTGGGATATAGCCATGTAGTGTGTGGCTGTAGAACACTTTCATTGTTATATAGAATCCCTTTGTATGAATGCAACACAATTTATTTATCTATTCTAAAATTGATGGATATTTTAGTTATTTCCTAATTTTGGCCATGATTGTTCTGGAACATGTATTCTGGTGCATCTAAGTATAATATTTTAGAAGGTATGTATTACACATGGAATTGCTGAGTCACTGGGTACATATATCTTCAATTTTAACAAGTAAAATCAAACCATTTTTAAAAGCATTTCCCTCTGTTTACAGTGTATGAGAGTTCCTGTGGCTTTCTATCTAATTCAATACTTGGCATTGTCAGATTTTTAAAAAAAAATTTATTAGTACATGTTTGTAGTACATACTGATTACAATCCTTGTGAGGAGTGGGTGCATGTACATTACATGTCTTAATAATTTTTAATCACCTTCCCCTCCTCTTCCTTTCTCCTTCCTCCATAGTATGATCTACTTTCCATTTGAGAAAGACCTTTCTACTTCCTACTATCTATGTTTTATTTTTGCTCTTTATTTATATTTTGGGTTTCTCATATAAGAGAAACTATGACTTTTTAGTTTTTGTAAGTCTAGTGGGTAATAGTATTTCCTTACAATTTCAATTTTTATTACTCTAATGACTAAGGTTGAGTAACTTTATACATACTCCTTGGTCATTTAGATCTTTTTCTTTTGTGCCCATTCACATTTTTTTTCCTACTGTTCAATTGAGTTGGTTATTTTTTTTATTGTTTTGGAAGAATTCTTCATTTATTTTGGTTACTCATGTTCCAGTTATGTGTATTAGAATATCTCTCACCTTGCTTATCTTTTCAGTTTCCTTATAACGCTTTTTGATAAGCAGAATGTCTTTTTTATTGTGGTTGATTTTATCATCTTTTCTTTTGTACCTATTGTTTTTGTGTGTACCTTGTTTAAGAACTATTTCCCTACCTAAGGTTATAAAATTGTTATCAGTATTGTCTTCTGAAAGCTTTGTAATTTTGGGGGTTTTTTTTCACATTTAAGTCTTTAATCCAGTTGGAATTTATTTTAATGTATGGGTTGAGGTAGGGATCCAGCCCCCCGCCCCTCCACCACATGCTGCATGGGTCAAATTCCCCAGCATCATTTATTGAAAAGTCTGTCCTTTCCCCTGTTGTTCTTCAATGCCATCACCGCTATATCTCAAGCCAATATACACATGTAGGTAACTTTCTAAAACTCATTTCTCTCTCCCTAGAAACAGCCGCATCAGCGCTCACTACGTGTGGCATGTGAGGCTGAGCCCACTGAGAATGAGGGCCTGAGGAGCAGCAGCTGTAGTATCAACCACCCCATCTTCCAGGAGGGCACTAAGGTCAGTGCTTCCCCACAAATCTTCACCTTTGTTCTCCTTTGTCCTGCTCCAGTCCCTTCCCTCACTCTCCCAGCACCTTCCCTATTTAATTGTATTCCTTTTCCACCCCACTTCATTCTTCCTTTAGAGCACCTTCACAGTCACGTTTGACGTCTCCTACAAGACTACCCTGGGAAACAGGTTGCTCGTGAGAGCCAATGCAAGCAGGTGAGCCCAGGCTAGCTAAGGTGTGTCACCCATCCTGCATTGTCACGCCACAGCTGAAGACTTCTCTCTTAAATGCCTCCTAAACCGTGGTCCCTTTTCTTTCTCCAGTGAGAACAATAAGCCTGCAACCAACAAGACGACCTTCCAGCTGGAGCTTCCAGTGAAATACATAGTGTACACAGTGATCAGCAGGTGCCTTGTCCCTGGTCCTTCCTTGGTCCTCTGACCTATTCCTCCAGGTCTTGTACTTCCTGCTGCAACTCAGCTTGCTCTTTTGATGAGAGGCATCTGTATTAGTCTGCTTTGCTATAATTGTCTGCCTGAGGTAAGGTGCTTATAAAGAAAAGAGGTTTATTTAGTTAATAGCTTTGGAGGCTAACAGCCCGAAGAGTATAGTGCCAGGTCTGGTGAGAGCCCCTTGTCCACATCACCTTATGGCAGGTGGCACCACAATGACAGGAAGGGGTACCAGAGTGTGAGATTCCATGGTGGGACGTGAAAGCCGAGTAAGGGAGCAAGGCCAGCCTCGTGGTCTCTCACTAGCTCCCACCTCTGAGAGGTCCCACCATCTGCCAACATTGCCATACTGAGGGCCAAATTCCCAAGACATGAACTCTTGGAGACAAACTAAAACTGTATTCAAACTGTAGAGCAACTAAGCTATCCCCTCTGATTCCTCCCATGGGAATGCTTGTGTGGGTGGCCAGCCCTATACGTATACTGTAATACAGAGGCCCATAGAATTCTTTCTTCTTCTCCTAACAGGTCTGCAGTTCATATACACCTTGTTCTCTTCCTCCAAAATTCAGGCTTCCTTTAACATTATGCCAATTCTTTCCTTTGGGCTAAACATGAATGTGCTGAAGTGAAGCTACTAGGTTGAAATCAGGCTTTTTTTGAGCCCTCTGAACTGGGAGGCTTGTGCTCAGCCGGATACGGTCGGTCACCACACACAGGAAAGGGAAGGTCAGGTTTCTATAAAACTCAAAAGTAAAGGTCAGGTTTCTAAAACACACAGAGCAGAGCATAAGTGTGAGAAGCTGTTGGGGAAGTCTCTGAAAGCTGAAGGGCGAGGCAGACCACAGGGGAGGCGAGTGTGAGCTGTGGCAGTGGACTCTGAAAGTGGAAGAGTAGCAGGCACAGCCAGGTTGGACGTGCACCGAAGGATTCCACACACTGGACTCCGCTGCGGAGGCTTGGAGGGCTGCTCCTGCGCTTGTGCTTACCCTGAGCGGTAGTTTGCTGTTGCTGCTGCTGCTGCTGAATTTATAGGGGAACCAGGGACAGGGACTCAAACAGGGCCCCTGTCCACTTAGGAAAATACTTATAATAAGAATTTGCATTTGCATATACTTCGATGTCACACTTTTTTTTTTTTGTTATTGTGGGTTTTATGCATGAAGTATTTTACATCTTTACATTCATTTAACTCTCCCAATAACTATATTGCTATCTTCATTTTTACCAACAACAACAACAAAAAAAAAATCAAGAGTTTAAATAATTTGTTCCTAGCCGGGCGTGGTGGCACACGCCTTTAATCCCAACACTCGGGAGGCTGAGGTAGGAGGATCGTTGTGAGTTCGAGGCCAGTTTGGGCTACAATGTGAGCGCAAAGCCGGCCTGAGCTACATAGTGCGACCCTGCCTCAAAAATTAGGGCTGGGAGTTTGGCTCAGTGGCTTAAGCGCCTGTCTGGCAGGCGTGAGGTTGTGAGTTCAGTCCCCAGTGCCACAAAAAACAACAACAACAACAACAACAACAACAACAAAAACTTGCTCCTGTCATTTTCCAAGTAAATCACAATTGATGTGCCCTACAAAGACCCTTTGAAGGACACAGTTTCTCTGTTGTGGCCCCTTGAGCCGGTGTGGCTAGTTTGAGTTCTCTGTGCTGGGAAAAAGTGCAGGTCCTCCTTGTCTGATTGTTTCTACAGAGACGCTAGACATTAAACTGTGAGAAGCAGGGATTACAGCTTAACTGTTGAATCTCCAAGACTTGGTATATGGCAAATATTTACTGAAAGAATCCATGAATGGGTGGATGAGTGGATGGATGCATGAATGGATGGATGAATGGGTGGGTGGATGGATATAAAACCTCCTGTAGCCCAAAATACTTCTGTCCTTTCTGTGGGCTTGAGTTCATATACCACCTTCCTTAACATTCACTTACCTGCCCCAAGATTACTACATTTTTTTCCTTGCCTTTACTAAGGTGTTCTTACTCCATTGTCTCCTGAGTAAGTTGGCTGTCACTCCCTGGGGTTCTCCTGGGCTTATTTGTTCTGGCAGCAGCCTCTGCAAGCATTACCTCACTCCAGCCATGTATCTACTAAAGAAAGCAATGTGAATGCCTTTTCCCCATAATGTGTAAGCATTATGAGGGATGATGAATAAACCGGACCTTTAAGTAAAAATGTCCGGAAGGAGAGTGGGTAAGAACAAGACAAGCAGAAGAAACAGCTTGAGCAAAATCTTGGGTGTAGGACAGAACCAGAGGGATTAAGGGGAGAGCTGGTAGCACTGGCTGACTGAGGCAGAAGACATTGAAAGGAGGCTAAAAGCAGACACTGTAGAGGTATGTGGGGACAAGAGTTATTTCCTGGGTCTTCTCCTGGGCCCAGTGAAGCTCTCTGCAGCAGCCTAGGGCACAGCTGGGGGTGGTCTCAAGGCTGTTCTGCACTAACAGGCTCCCTCTTTCCAGGCAGGAAGAATCCACTAAGTACTTCAACTTTTCAGCTTCTGATGAGAAGAGCAAGAAAGAGGCTGAGCACCGATACCATGTGAGAAGCCAGGGCGTGATTGTGTCTGTCCTTCTGTGGTGTGGATAAAGTCAGAAATTGGTGGGGAAAGGTGGAGAAGACCTGGAAGGAAGTGGGGTTGGGACTACAATCATGTTTGGTTTCAATTTTCTGCAGGTGAATAACTTGAGTCAGCGAGATCTAGCCATCAGTGTCAGTTTCTGGGTTCCCATCATGCTGAACGGCGCGACTGTGTGGGATGTGACTCTGAAGGTCCCCTCACAGGTGCCTGCCTGTCTTTCCTCTGTCCCCAGGATCCGACCCCACAGTATCACACATACTCTTTTCCCGGGAAATGTGATCTTCATGTGGCTAAGTGCTTCTCTCTCTCACTAGAGTCTCTTCTGTGTGTCAGAAAGGGAACCGCCCCAGCGTTCTGACTTCCTGGCCCAGATTCCAAGGAGTTCTGTGCTGGTGAGAAAGGCCCTGAACCCCCAAAATAGGACCTTTTCATATTGGGGAATATAGGAAAATATATTGCTAGACTACAAAGTTATGCAGTATTCTGTACTTGTTCATCTGTCCCCGCAGCTCCTCCTCTAAATCTGACAACCTTTATTTTCTCTTACAGTTCTTTTCTAAGTGAAAACCAAATCTACTTCATTCTGTTCCTGTCCCTAGGACTGCACCATCGCTGACTGCCTAAGGTTTCGCTGTGACGTCCCCTCCTTTGGCGTCCAGGAGCAGCTTGACTTCATCCTGAAGGGCAACCTCAGCTTCAGCTGGGTCAGCCAGGTGTGTGGCCCAACAGCAGGGCTCCTCCCCCGGCCCCACCTTGTACTCAGTGGGTCTGTGCCTTCCTCAGGCCTGACATTTCCTAAACCCTGAGCTTCCCCCGAGCCCATGCCCCACATTCCCCCTCCTCCTTTGCAGACACTGCAGAAGAAGGTGTTGGTCGTCAGTGTGGCTGAAATCACATTCAACAGGTCCATGTATTCCCAGCTTCCAGGGCAGGAGGCATTTCTGAGAGCCCAGGTAACGAAGTATGCTAGGCAGTGGCCAGGCTGGTCAGAGGGCTCCAGATGCTGCATGTGTGTGTTGGCTGGGCCTCTGCAAGCCCAGAGGGAGGAGGGATGAAGGTCCCTGGGCAGGACAGTTGTCCCCAAGCACCTGAGTGCTCCTCGCTGTCACTACTTGGAGCAGGGGCTGGGGGAGGGAGGAGTGGGAGCGGAAAGCTGGGGAATCTGGAGGAGTCCAAGGAAGGATAACGCCTGATGCTTTCTGACCTCTTATTCAGATGGAAACTGTGCTAGAAGAATCTGAGGCCTATGATCCCATCTCGCTCATGATAGGCAGCAGTGTGGGAGGTCTGCTGCTGCTGGCTCTCATCACAGCCTCCCTGTACAAGGTGAGTGCTTCATTCTGCTCCTAACACCACCAACATCCAACCCCAGCCCTCCCAGAGTCAGGACAGAGGAGTGAGAACTCAGACCATGTGTCAAGCAGGCCGAGGCACACATTTTGCTTCTACCACTTACCATTTAATGTTAGGCAGGTTACTTGACCTCTCAGACTGTGTTTCTCACTTTCAAAATGATAATAAGGCTTACACCACAGATTGGCTGAAGCAAAAAAGAAATGAGACCAGGGTGTATGTGTGTGCAAACCTGCCTGACTACAGAATCTGTGCTTTTCTGTGACAGATGATGTATGTAAATACTGTACTTGGCACCCAACAGATCTCAGTGTGTGGTAGCTGTTGTTCACATAGCTGTTCGGCAAACAAATTAGCTTGCTTCTCCCCCGCTTCTCTCACAACTTCTTCCTAGTTTTGACTTACTTCCTTGCCCTCTTACCCAGTTTTTAAAATTTATTTCCCTATACAGCTTGGCTTTTTCAAACGGCAGTACAAAGACAGGCTGGGTGGCAAACCTGAAGACCCTGCCACATTCAGTGAGGAGGGTGTCAGCTGTGAGGCCCCGGATTTGCCTGGGTCCTCATAATCCACTTTCCCGTTTATCTACACTCCCGTGAGCTCGTCTTTCTCTGTATACTTCTGCTTTCATGGGAACAACTTCTGTACAGATCTGGACTGGCCTGAGACACCGAACTAGTGCTAAGCCACCTACTGGAGGAGTTGAAAAATGTTTATAAATTTTTTTATAAATCTGTCAGACTTCTTCAGTGATGATCTTTCTTACAGGAGCAGGCATGATGCCAGCATACATTTTTGCGTGGTAAAAAAAAAAAACAAAAAAAAACCCGAAAAAACAAAAACAAAACCGGTCACACGAAGCGAGGATGTGTGACCCTATTTTCCTTGCACGAAAGAGCTCTAACCCGGGGACCTCGGTGCTGTTCTAGGAGGACTTGGTGGAAGCTCTTTGTGGGTGTAGAACAAGTCCTTCCACTTTCTCAGGGACCTGGGGCCTGAGGCCACCTTTTCTTGAAGGCTAGGAGTAGTATCAGAGGAGGGGGCAAAGAAGGAGTGCGTGCTTGTGTGTACGTGCGGGCGCGCGCGTGCGTGCGTGTGTGTTTCGGTTCAGCACAGGCTCCAGGCTCCCTCGTGACGGCAGTGAGAAGACTGCACTGCGAGGTCACGAAATGTCAGGAGCACCTGTGAACCTATGTTGCCCTTGAATCCCACAAGCCAAGAGAGTCAAGATTTCAGAAAGGAGCCTCTGATTTCCAAACTAATACAGAAGATCCATTAGAGGCCGCCATAGAGAACGCCCGAAATGTCCCAGATCTAGAATTAGAGAGCCCACGTAGAGGACTGTAGTTTCCATTGTTTGAAACCCACCCCACCCCACCCCGAGCCGTTGGCCCCCAGCGCGGCAGCTCGGAGCCCAGGCACGCAGCGCTTCCACAGCTTCTCGCGTTTATTGCGCTGGCGGTGGCCCGCCGGGGGCCTCAGGGCTCTTCGTAGCCCGTGGGCAGAGGGTTGACTCGGGGATTGTGGAACAGAGTGTGGTTGCCGTCCCCCCAGCAGAAGGGCTGTGGAGAGAGGGAGGAGGGCCAGCGGGCGTCAGCGCGGCCCAGCCTGGGGCCCCCGGACCGCCCGCCCGCGCCCTCTGCGGCCCACCCGCTGCAGGTCTAGGCCGCCTACCTTGGTGCGGATCCGCAGGTGGTGGTAGGGGATGAATTCGGGGCGTTCGCCGCCGTGGCTCGAGTGGAGCCAGCAGTTGAGGGTGCAGAGGGCCACGCTGGGGAGCGCCAGCAGGAAGGTCAGGTTGCGCCAGGTGCGCGCTGGGCAGGAGGGGAGGCAGTGAGAAGGGGCGAAGGGGCGCTGGGGAAGGGGGCGACGACGCGAGGGAAGTCACAGGGTCAGCCGCAGCCTCACTCACCTCCTGTCCCTCCGTGGTCTCCCTTGGCCGCACTGGCTAAACCCCTGCTCAGGGACCTCAGAGGCAGCGCCATTGCTGCGCGACAAGCTGGGAATGGCACTGTCCTTCCCCTCTCCTTCACTGAGGCGTAACTTCGCCTGTCTCTTTTTTGAACCAATCACCTGTTGAGCCCAGAACCGGGGTAGCTATTTTTAAAAGTCTTCTATATTTAAAATGGGGCCTGGCTGGCAGGAGACCCTCTCCAGACAGCTGCTGTCCTGGTGTCTTCTATTTTGGCACGGTTGTTAGGACAAGTTTATTACAGGACAAACCTGAGAGGGACCGCTGTGGCACTAGAGAGCTGACCGGCTGCTGTCCTAGGCTGTGGGGTCTTTTGTAGGGTCGCGGGAAGCAGGTTTCAGTGAGAGGGGGTTGTGGCTGCTGCCAACAGCAGGGCTGATGGCGTCCCAAGTCCCCATGCGGCGGTCCTGAGGGTGCAGTTTAGAAGGGTCTCTGTTCAGGATTCCTTTCATGGGTACATTTAAAGTATAATAGGCTATTCTTTATTACAGTTGCAGGGAGCTATTTTATTCAATATTCTATTCCAGTGGCTGGCACATGGTAGGTGGGCCTTTAACAAATGTTTATAGAATGAACTAAGTGGGGTTTTTTTTCAGATAAATAATGTATGCCTTAATTTTTAAAAAAAAGTTCAAGTAACAGAAGTGTGCCAAAACCCTAGTTCAGTGTGCATTTCTTTGCAAAGAACATAACTCACTTTGACTAATTTTAAAAGATAAGCAGTTAGGAATCTTAGGTATTTCATGGTATCTCCATGACAGCAAGAGAGGCTTACAGTCTACACAGGCAGAAAAAATCATTCTGTAGCCAGCTGCATGCCATTGTTACACCACAGGACACCAGGTGGCCAAGCTTTCATGAGCACTGCCTGGAAAGCTAGATTCTTCCACTCTTTTTTTTTTTTTTTTTTTTTTTTTGATACCAGGGATCGAACTCACAACCTGGCGCCTGCCAGGCAGATGCTTGGGCCACTGAGCTAAATCCCCGGCGATTCTTCCACTCTTACTGTGACTTGGGGACGAATTTTTCCTACAGTTTCTTTCCCTGGGTCACCCTTTTCTCAATCAGTGGATTCCGTAGCTGCATCAGTTGGCAATTCCTAGGTAATCGCTTGTGCTCTATCCCTCAGAAAGGCTGGGAAATTGAGTTCTGTTTTTTGTTTTGAGGCAAGAATTATATTGTGGAGGAGAAATCCCCAAATACAGGAATACTATTCAACAGATCCTGGGCAGCCACAAACGTGACAAATGTGTGCTGCAAAGTGTGTTATTTCAACTTGAAAGATCTGACTACTTGGAGGCAATAGATGGCCTAGGCAGGCCCGCATGAATTTGGTATACAAGCAGCGAAGCTCCCAGACTAGGTGGGGATTACATCTGCTTCACTCGTTTTTGTATCCACAGCACCGAGCATGGAACCTGACGTGAAGTAGTTGCTCTGAAATGTGTATTCAGTGAATGCTTAAACTATGTTATGTTGATTAACCCTTTAGAAATGGTTTTTCAGAACTATGGTATAACAGGGTGCTTCAAGCTTTCATCAAAGGATAATGTGCCTAATATGGACTTCATAAAAGAAAAATGAGAATGGTGCATTTTTTTCTTTATTAGTACACGTTTGCAGTACATTATGTTTACATTCATCGTAGGGAGTAGGTATATTACTTAACATAGCTTAATTCTCTTTATTCTCCTACCTTCCCTGGCTCTCCCTTCCTCTTCTCTCCATTTCTAAATACCTTTCCCATTTGTGAAAAATCTATGAAGAAGGTACATTTTCAGGAAAGGGCTTTAGTACTCATCCCTTCCTCAGGTCTAAACTGAACACTAATTTCTGCTTAACCAACTTCTTTTTTCTCTTCCCCTTGCACCTCTTCTTCCTCACTGGATGTCAAATGTTAATACAGTATTACCAAGTTATTCCGGAGTCCTCACTGAGCTATAGGGAATTCTCCCTACATTTGTTTGTCCCCCGTTGGACTTTGGAATCACTGTGGAGACAAAACCCTAAATTTACCTGGCTCAAGTGCTCTAGGAGGCTGAGGAAGGAAGACTGCAAATTTAAGCCCAGTTTGGGCAATTTAGTGACTTACTGAGAATTTGTCTCAAAAAAACCAAAAACAAAAACAAAAGTGGAGCGGGGGAGAGAAGGAAAGGAAAAGAAAAAGAAAATAAAAGAAAAGGCCTGTGGATCGCTGGGTGTAGCTCTGGGTGGATTCCTGTGTTCAATCCCTAGTATAAACAAAACAAAATGATCTTCTCACATAGTTTCCTCAAATCCCCTCCCTACTTAGCTACCACTATGGTTCCTGGAGAAAAAGAAATGAAGAGGGGTACTTTTACTTTTATGTAAAAAGCTTCTAGGCTCCCTTTCTCCCCCAAGGTCCCTTCACTGCCTCGGTGATCTTTGTCAAATAACTTGCTGGATATTCAGTCATTTTTTTCTCAGTGTGGGACCTCCCACAGGAGCTAACTTGCTAGGAGCTGGTGAATGCCCCAGCACGGTTAGCATCCTCGGCCCTATTGTCCCCATCCTGTGACCCACTTGCCCAAGTTCCCAGGCACTTAGGTTAGTCTGTGTTTTTTATGTGGATCATGATTGTGCCTTCATAGTGTATATACAGCACAGTTTCTGTACCTACCCTGTTTCATAAGTTCTCTGTCATACAGTTAATAAACTGGACTGCTGCCAAAACTTCCTGTTTCTAGGGATTTCGTTTGTTCTTTGAGGGAAGAACAAACTCACCAGTTCTCAGGTAAACTCCACTACGCAGCATCTCAACTCTGTCAGACAGACTTCAGAGCTGCTAGCCCCTTAGTTTAAAGCCAGTATTGAAGCCATTTTTAAGAGAGGACTTACAAAGGGAGTGAGATATAGCCTTGTTATTTGAACTAGATTAAGACGTACCAGATTTGAGAAACCTCTGTTGTCATTATCACGGTTATATGAAATAGCAAATCTTCCATTTGTTAAAATGAATCCATGATGTGATTTTAAGTTTTAATTTGCTACTTAAGGTTTTTCTGTGAAGCTATAGCTTTTCTCAAACTTTTCCCAGAAAATTTCTGATTTGTTCCCCATGTACTATGATCCATATTTTGTTGAGAATACATTGCCTTCTTTTGTAGATAGGCTATATATATATATCTTCAATAAACATTCTTGAGTACATGTTATGACTTTAGCGAATTAAACAATGGGCACTTGAAGGGATTCAGTATTTGTTAAAATTAGTCAAATAAATTATACACTGGGATATATTTGGGAGACAGCCCAAACTGCAAAAGATTTAATGGTTCAGTCTCTGTACTTTTGTATCTTCTATTTCATAATATTGTAATGCTCCACAGCAAAATAAATCTATTGTCTGCAACCTGATTTCTCTCAGATCTCTATTTGATACTAAGGACAAGAGTTTTGACTCTACCAGCCACATTCACACAATATGCTTGGTGGCCCCCTGGCTGGTGGGATCTAAAACAAGACCAAGGACAGAGTTTGAAGTGGTGACTCCTTTGTAAAACCTTTACCTGACACCCTGTGTGCTGTATCCACTAGGCCAGCTAGTATAAAAGGGACCCTAAAATGGTAATTTATTAATCTCAGATATTTTCTAAAGCAGCATTTTGCAACCAGTAAACACTGATTATTGAAGAGATACTGGAAAGCCTTTATGTGACACCAAACTTAATTGTCAACTTGAGTGACTTGGGAGACACCTAGAGGATCAGTAATGCACACTTCTGGGTGTGTCAGGGGAGGCATCTGGGGATGTGTGACCTTGGGGACTAGATCTGCTTCTTGAGGCCTTCCTCTCTGGCACTGTTCCCCTGTTCTGCTTCCTGGCCACTGTAAGTGAAAGGCCTTCCTCAGTGAAGCCCCTGTGTCATGTTTCTGCCTTGGAACCAGCTGACTATAGAATAAATCACCTAAAACTATGTGCTAAATTAAACTTCTCTCACCTAAAGTATAGGTGCTTGGTATTATGAACCAGTGACAAAAAACTGATAATATATACACTGCATTTACTCCTATTGCTGTCAAAAATTTAATGTGACCACCTGGAAATTTGTTTTTCATTGCTTTTCTTTGTTTATCATTAGAGAAATGACCATAAAGTCATTGAATGACTGTTATAGTGTGATCAGTTGGATGGCCCCCAACAAAGCCTGATATAATGTTGGATGGGGCTGAGTCTGGTGTTTGTGATTGGTTTGTTGTCCAGCACTGGGATTGATGATGTGAGTGCTGCAACCACCCAGGGGTAGAGCCAACATATAGTGTGAGGGCAACAGGAAGGCAGGTCTTCTCTCTCTTGCTCTCACCAGTCCACCTTGCTGTTTGGCGGTCACCATGAGTGGCTGTCCCGCCATGCCATGTTGCCTTGGAGCCAACTAAGTTTGGACTGAAACCCCTGAGAACTGTAAGAAATAAACCTTTCCTTCCCTAATTTTGGGTGTCAGGTATTCTGTCTTGGCAACAAGTGAAAAGGAACTAAGACAGAATTTGATACCAGAGGACTGGGGTTGTTGCTGTGACTAAACCTGACCATGTGGTTCAAAAGCCTTTGAAAATGGCTTGTGGGAAGAGTTTGGAAAAGTTTGGAGATGTTGCCTAAAAGAGTGGTGCTGGAACAGTTTAGGCTGTTCTGTATGGGAGATTCTGGTCAGAGCTTAGAAGACCAGAAGGTTGTTAAAAAACCTGCCAATAAAGACCAGGCTCAAGAGGTTTCTGCTGGGAAGAAGGACTGCATTGGTTGTTGGACTACACATGATGTGTGTTATGGCTTGACAGAAAGTTTGTCTGCATTCTGCTCGTGCCCAGAGACTTTACCTGAGACTGAGATTAAGGGCAATAGACGATTAATCTGGTGAAAGAAATTTCAAGGCAATCTAATGTTGAGGCAGTGGCCTGGCTATTGTTGAGGGTTTTTAACCAGATTTATGTTGTGAATCAAGAGCAAAGTGCCCAGCATGGTGTTTTAAAACATTGTGAGTTTGGTCAGAAAACTGCAGACTATAAAGATAGAGCTGAGACCTCGATTGCTGAGAAGAAACAAAGGAATAAAAAAGATGACCTGGGGCCATCCCAGGAAGCAGCAGGTTTCCACCTTTTGCAGCCTCAAGCCAGCAAAGGTGAAAGAGTTTGCTTGGAGGAAAAAGCCACAGAGTGCCATGTTCCTGAGTGGTGACGGAGGCTACAGGAGGGTCCAAAACGTTGGCAGCCACACCAGATTCCAGAATGGCAGTGGCCACACCAGATTCCAGAATGGCAGTGGTATAGAGAAAGCTTTTCCTCACAATCAGGTTCAGAGAGCTCAGTGATGCAGGCAGTCAACCCCTACAGTCAAGAGAGAGGAAAGCCTGGCTACTGTTCCAGCTGGCAGTGGACCTTGGCAGCATCCACATGGCACTGGTTTTAAGTACAAGGAAAATGGACAAATTCAAGGGCTAAGAAAGCTTCCACCCTGCCTTCAGAGGGCAATATGTAGAGATGGAAGGGTGAAACCAAGGGTACAATGGAAAACCCAGAAGTTTGGAAAAGCCAGGAATGTGTATCATCCAAGGAAAGCTACAAAAATTGATCAGAGTGGGCTTAAGAGAGAAGCTATGGGAGCTAAAGCTCCTGGAAGTGCTGCAGGGGTGGAATTGCTTAAGCCTTTTGGAGCTTGCAACCAGTTTGCTTCAGATGCTGAGCATAGAATTCCAGCACTTAATGTTTGCCCTGCTGAATTTTGGTCTTGCTTTGGTTCCAATGCATTGTATTCCCATTTGTAGCTTTTGGAATGGTAATGTTTATCTTGTGCTTTTGCATTTTGGAAGTGTTTAACTTGTTTTCATTTGTACAGGGGGTTGCAATTAAGAGTTTGCCTTAGATCTCGGAGGAGATTTGGGACGTGGACTTTTCAGAAATGCTAAGACTGTTAGGACTGTGGCAACTCTTGGAAATGGACTAAATGTCTTTTGTATAAAAGATGTACATGAGTGTTTGGGGGGCCTGGGGTGGAATGTTATAGTGTGGTTGGTCAGATGGCCCCCAACAAAGCCTGATGTAATGTTGGATGGGGCTGAGTCTGGTGTTTGTGATTGGTTTGTTGTCTAGCACTGGAATTGGCAATGTGAGTGCTGCACCCACCCAGGGCTGGAACCGACACACAGTATAAGGGTGAGAGGAAGGCATGTCTTTCTCTCTCTTGCTGGTTCACCTTGCTGTTTGGTGACTGCCATGAATGGCACCATGCTGCCTTGGAGCCAACAAAGTATGGACCAAAACCCTTGAGAACTGTAAGAAATAAACCTTTCCTTCCCTAATTTTGGGCATCAAGTATTCTGTCTCAGCAACGAGTGAAAAGTAACTAAGACAATGACAGACAAAGTAACCAGGAAGACATAGGTCAGGTGTGGTCACTTCCGTGGTCACCTTGGTTAACTTCCAGGTTTGTCCACATTGTATTGCAGAGGACAATGATAAAAGAAGCATGAGTGTTAGCATAACAACTTGAGCAGCTTTTCAGGTGTAGTGGCACATGCCTGTAATCCCAGCACGTGGGAGGCTAGGGCAGAAGGATTACCATGAGTTCAAGGCCAGCCTGAGGCTGTATCTCAAAACAAACAAAACACACACACACACACACACACACACACACACAACTTGAGCCACTGGAAGTAGTTCCTTCATTCAAGTGGTGTTTATTGAGTACCTATTATGAGTCGAACCTGTGCCAGAATTTCTGCTATGAAGCTCACAGTATGCTGGGGAAGCAGAAATGTCACCAGCCATTCACAGTGGTTCACAAATAATGTGATTTAAACACCAAATATGATATTAGAATTTGGGAAAGTTTTCAGTGGAGATGGGGCTCAGCTGATGAGTAATAAATTTGAGAGACATAAAAGGGAAAAGGGCCTTCTGTGTGGTTGATAAAATTGAGCATGTGCAAAGGTACAGAGGGGTGTAAATATGTGGTCAGTGTACAATGGAGCAAAGCCCAGTTGAGAAGTCATGTATCCCATGCTGAGGCATCTTAACCCCACTCTGTTAAGGGGGAGCAGGCACGGATCCAGGAGATTGACATTGGATTTAGTAATGGAGTCTGGGGCTTGACAGAAGAATTGAACTGGTGGGCTATATGGATAATGAACTGGAATGCAAAGACTGGAAGGAGGAGAGGGTGATTAGGAGTCTTGTAATAATCCAGGTAAATGATGATAAGGATTTGCACTTAAGACAGTGGAACCAGAAACTTCTCAGAAGTAGAACAAATATGATGTGGTGCCTGATGGGACTTGAGCTTGGGGTGCAGTGCTATGGAGAAGGACAATTCAAGGAGGGTAGCAAACTTGGCAGTGAGATGGGTGATGATACTATTAAAGACTTCTATGTAGTTTGAATTCTCACAGGATAACATTTTTTCCACTCTAATAGCACATTGTTGGGACAACCAGTAAATAATTTAAAAATACTTTTGATTTAATATTTATCCCTATTATTGAGAAAGACATCACTTTTACCACTGTCCTTAACAGTAGTATTCCCATATTTCAATAACTTATGTTTACCTAACACCTGCTTAAATCCTTTACTCTATAAACTGTGAAGTTTAAGGAAAAGGAAAGAAAAGGATGGGGGAAGGACAAAAACAAATGAAAAATTAAAAAAAAACAGAACTCCTACAGAAGATCAATAGTAAAGAAAAGGCTTAAGAAGGCAGTATGAAGCCAGTTATGGTGGTACACACTTGTAATCTCAGCACTCTGGGAGGCTAAGGCACGAGGATTGCAAGTTTGAACCAAGCTTGGGTAACTTGGCAAATTAATGAAATCCTGTCTCAAAAACTGGGGATGAGGGGAATATAGCTCAATGTGAATACCACCCTGGGTTCAGTATCCAGTACCACCAAAAACAAAACAAAACAATAACAACAACTGCCGCGACCCATGAGGCTCCTAAGGTTCTTGGGGTGAAAGACCACGAGAGGATGAGAAAATAAAGACAGAGACAAAGCTGGAGTCAGGTGGAGCCCTTATCCTCCTGATGGGAAGAAAGGAACTGGCCCCTCAATCCAGGGGCGTTTATTTATACCTTTTAGCAACCTAATGTCACATGACACCCTGCTGTCCTAGCAACCCACCGCTCAGACTGCCTTGGGGCCAGGCATTCTCTAGGCTGAAGTAGCATCTTCATGTGACTTGCCCTAGGCTCTCTTTGTTCTTGGAATGAACATGTCTGGATCATGCCCTAAGTCAATTTCCAGCTTCAACGGCTCCCAACAAACAACAACAACCAAAAAGCCCAAAACAAGTATGGGTAGCAGGAGGAAATTATGGCCGATGAACAGATCCTCCTGTGAAGCTACAGAAAGTCTCCCCTAGGACTGTAGACCATAGATTCTTTGGTGTCTGACAAGGTTAGATTTCTGGTTGAAAACACTTCTCACGTGGAGACACTGGTAGGTCTTCTCTCCAGGTTGAGTCCTGTGGTAGGAAGGAGCTTGATGCTGCCTTCAAAGCCATGCCCACAGCAGGGCTTCTCTGTGTGGTGAATCCTCTTGTGCTGATTGAGAGCAGACTGTGCATAAACCACTTGACAAGGCCCATGCCCCTGTGTCTTCAGGGACCCGTCACTTCCAGCCTCCTGTGCTGCTGAGTGGGTGGCATAATGCTACTCTGTCCACTTCTAAGACCCCCAGAAGCACTCTTGGCTCTTTAGATCTCTGGTTCTCCCATAGCTGTCCCACTGAGGGTATGCGCTGATGGCTGATAAGGGTGTCAGGCTGTATTCAGACATGACTCTCCCAGTACCCTACCTGTCTGCCAGCAGACGCATTGCTCTCAGCTCAGCATATGTCTGCCCTCAGCAAACACAGGATGCTGTAAAAGAGATAAAATAGAACATGGGATCGTCCAAACACCGGAACACCTGAAGATCCCCAAACATTTACACCAGATGCCTCAAAGACTTTGCCACTGAGGTCCAAGACATCCACAGAACTTTGACCACTAATGTTTACTAAGATCTCCCCAGCTAATGATCCTTGCCTTCTTTCAGGCCCTATAAAAAAGTCCTCTTTGTTCCCCACAGATAACCTTTTTGCCCTCTGTCTGCCTGCATCCAGGAACAATAAATTCCATGCCATGTTGCCTTTACACAAGCCTGTTGGTCTCAGCTGGTCTCTGCCTTGAGCCATTCCTTACAAGGAAGACTCCTGATTAAAGACCCTAGGAATATTCTGCACACAGGTGTGGCCTTTATTCTAGTTACATCAGGAAGGGGCTCTGCATAAGGGACCTGGTACACTCAGAGATCACCTTTTGAGTGCACTGGTGTCAGCGGAGCTGGCCACTGGTTGCGAAACTCTTCCCACACGCAGAACAGGTCAACTCGGCAGCTATGCAGGCCTCTGGTTCTCCAGGAAGGGTGAACTTGCAACCTGGACCTGCTGAGTTCTTGAGGTAGAGAGCAAAAGAGGAGGGAGGGCTGGCTGGTGAGTAATGGAGAGATATAACCCATAACTGAGGGCGAAAGGATGGAGTGAAGTGAGGAAGCTGGGGAACAGTGGGTGTGGTTGGAGGTGGGAGACTGAGCAGGGTGATGAGGTGGTATAGAAGAAATGCAGATAAAAAGGTGACAAAGAAAATTGGAATTTTAAAATTGTATTTTTAAGAAAAACTATAGCTTTGGGACACAAGTCCAGTTTAAATTTTTTTCCCCTCTTTTTTCAAAACACAATAATCCTGGGCAGTTCCTTTCCACCTGCAAATTGGCATTTTTCACCTATGAATTGACCACCTCTTCTCACCTGTAACCTGTGCTCCCTCCCACAGACCTCCATCCTCAAGGAAGCAACAATATGAGTTGGCAGCATATTTCAACTTCAAACACATGCAGTTTAACATTGCCTTCCAGATGGGTTACCCGACAGTCAGAATACACATCCTAGACCACCCATCTTTAAGATACCCCAAGACCCTAATGATACAGGGTGTATGACAGGATGATATATGGACCTCCAAATAATATAAGGGAAATATTATAACTCCCAACCTGCTAGGCATCTGAAACACTGAGGTCACGTTCTCTAAAATCAAGGAATGAGTTCTAGGAAAAACAGAGGCAAAGAGTAGGAAGAATTTCTTGAGAGAACAATAGTGTCTGTCAAAGAGGGACAGAAGGGGACCTGGAAAGTGTGTGGCCCCATGTAAGGGAGTTTTATTGAGCAAAGCCATGAGGTGAGACAGGTTCAAGCTGGGACAAAACTATAGTCAACTAGTAAGATTACAAGTACAGTCACTTAGGTAATATTGATTCTATAGGGATCAAATGGGAAGCAAGTAATGTAGCAAGCACACAGGGATGGAACAAAGATTTTCCAGGAAGGAATGGCCTAGGGAGGTGATTGATGCCTATTTAGAATGTTAATCACTGCTGTTCATCCCTGGGAGAAGTATGTGGGTGGAGCTGCTCCTCTTTTTCTTGAAGCCTGGCCTTCAATGGATGAGCCTCCAGCCACAGCTGTCCTCTGTGCTGAGGGCCCAGCCCTGTCTAACTGCCTGTAATATTTATAACTAACTTCACTGTCTCCAATCCTTATAAATATACCTAGTACCAGGTCAAAATGCACCTTTTTCTCAAGGGCCTGAGCTCTTTCTTTGAGTGTGTGGTTTAAAATTTCTACCTAAAAAGTTCCTTTGTGCATCTTACTGATTCATCCTAAAAATTCTTTTTCCACTATGGCAGTCAGTGAATGTGAAACTTAGTTCTACTAAGGGCGGGTTTAAGAATTTCCCAGGACCCTGTCTGGTGAGAGTGGGAGGCAGAATCATCATGGTGGCTGAGAGGTAGGATAAAGGAAGGGTGGTTGGAAATGAAAGAAGGACCCAAGGCTTCCGATGCACTAAAGAGAGGGCTGCTGTGGTCAGAGCCCCGCATTGGTGACTGGGGCATGTGACAAGCAACTTGGTGGTTGACCTTGGTATGGAGGCTGAAGCTCTTTCCACATTGCCTGCACCCATAAGGCTCCTCCCATGTATGCAGTCAATGGCCTGGGTGAGGGACCCCTTCTGACTAAAGCTATATCCACAGTTGTGCAGCACAGAGATTGGGATGGGCAAAATCAATTGAGCAAGTAACCTGTCAATCATGGAATATCCAGAACACATGTGCAGAACAAGAATTCAAGATAACTATGCAGTTCCCAAACCCTGTAGGAAGGACCAATCAAAGAGTGCTACTTTCAATTCTTCATTTACATCCTGCACGCTGGCCTTCGATTGGACAGTTTAGATCTGACATCAGGCCAAGGAACACAAGATACAGCAGAGCCCCGCCACTAACCTTGCCACTGTGAACTTTCTCAACAGCCCACTCTCACTCTAGAGAATGTATCTCTTTTCTACTCTCAATAATGTAAACCCTTTCCCACATTGCCTTGTCCAAGTCTTTGTTCAGGGTACCAAGAACCTGAAAATAAATCCCAAAGAAATCATTGACCAGTAACAGTTGGAGCAAGAGAAACAAAGCTCACCTGTGAGAACTCCCTGGCTGTGTCCCAGCTCCAGCTGATCTCCAAAGCCTTCTCCCCCTGGGGACAGACACAGGACTGCAGGCACCCTTTGGTGAGCCAGCCACAGACAGCTGACTGAAGGCCTTTGCCACACTCTGCACGGATGTGAGATTTCTCCCCAGAGTGGACTCACCAGTGCTTACTGGGGTTAGAGCTTTCACCGAAGGTCTTGTCCACACTGAGGACAAGGACGGGGGTCTCTGGCCAGTGTGGAGCCTTCTGTGCTGGATGAGAGGTGCACTCTGAGCAAAAGCTTCCCCACGGACCCCACACTCGGGGCATCTCCCGCCAGTGAACCTGCTGGTGCTAGAGCAGGTTGGAACTTGGGCAAAATATTTTCCACAACTGAGACAGGAGGATGGCATCCCACTGCATGACTTTAATGCGGCAGCTCAGGGACTAAGTGTGCCAGAAGCTCCTGTCACCATTAGTGCCGCTTCAGGGTCTCCCCTCAGGCCCAGACTTCCTGTAGCCCTTGAGGTCATTCACAGTCTGAGTGGTCCCAGCTCCCAGTCCTTGAGAGGTGCTCCTGAGAGTTCCCTGTTTTATGGCTCCTGGCAATGATATCTGAAAGTGTTTTTTAAAATTCTTTGAGTCTAGAAACAGGTAACACTGCTTCTGGGCATCTCCCTTTATTATAGACAGTTAAATTAGATAGAAATTAGAGGCAGTCAGACAGGGATAGGGCCCTCAAAGGAGTCCATGCAAAAGATAAAAACACATCAAAATCATGACTGGAAGAGGGTCAGGCCTCAAGACAGAGATATGAAAGCCAAGCCTACAAGCTTCCCTAGAGATAAATAGCAACTTGAGATTATAGCATAACTAGTACCACTGGTCCACGCCCGTCTTCCCATCCCTCTCCTAGAATGCTAACCATGCACCCTTCCTGTGTGCCCCACTTCCTTACTGGATCGATATTAGTTAAGCAACTATATTTGTAATCTTACTGATTGATTATGATTTGACCCACATTATACCCACATTGTGATTTTGCTGTACAAAATACTCTTGGAGAAAGAGCCTCATGGCAACCACTTCCTCTCCTGTCTCTCACTTATCCTTCCCTACGCTTAACCTCCTTCATCCTCAAAATTCGTTGTTCAATATTCAGGAGACACAAATTTGGCACATCTGACATCCAGCAGTACAGGAGCTATTTTTCCCCATCACACCTTGATGTTCTCCGTGATGGAGGGCTTGTCCTCATTGTTGAATAAGCTTGTCCTCATTGTTGTTCTTACTTTCTGAGGAAGAAAATGGAGATTTTAGATTCCAGCATCATAAGCTTCTACAGAGAGGAAGAGTAAACTACAAAGGGCAGTTTTACAGGAAAACTGCAAAGGAGATTTTTGCATCTGTCTCAAAATATGAGTAATTAAATAGTCTGGAAGCTTATTTCAGTGCTACACCTGAAATCAATAAAAATTTTAAAATGAAAAAAATTTAAATCTATCATCTTCTTAGCGGTAAGATTTATTTTAAAATATTAACCAGAATTTTTCGTAAGCCTCGGACATTGTCATCTTAACACATTCCCACCAGTTTGAACTACCAGTGGTATATGCAGGTCTGTCCCATTGGGTGGCTTGCACCACTGGTTGTGCCAACAGATCTAAATCCTTTTATTTATCTTTTCACTAATAAAATTAATAAAAAGCCACCCAGTGGGACAGCCATGTATGTGCCACTGGTGGTGTAAGCTGCCTGGCAGTGAGACATAAATTGTGGTCCCATGGTGACTATGTTAAATCTGAATGAAAGTATAGTAAAGAAAATAATTCAAATTAGATGGAGCATCCAAACATAAACCATCAAGAAGAGTCAACTTTGGGAAAACATGATTGCTGTATTGTTTAAGGTGATTAGTAGAAGGGAGCTACAGATGTCTATAAAGTAAATAATTTGTCAAAAATCATCGTGGGGAATCTAACTTTTAAAAACAAGCTGTATATAAATTTGTAATTTAAAAACTCATTGACCGAATTATACAAGAGTTTGTAATAGATCTAGTGAATATTCCAGTGACTTATATATAACTATGCTGGTTTTAATATATTTTTAGACTTATTAAAGCTATCAGCCTGGATTTTCCATGACCTGGAAATGGGGACTTTGGGACAGAAGCTTCTGGCCACTCTGAACCCTTAGGCTTAGCCCTTGGCTAGCTCTCTGGACAGCTCTGTGCTTTACCTGTTGATATCTGGCCCTTATCTCAGGTCCTGACCTCCCAGCTGAGCTCCAAACATGCAACTCAGGCTGCCATCCAGATATTTTTCCCCCTAATGCCCTGCCATCACTTCAAATTTAATCTCTGACAGCCGGGTGTGGTGGTACATGCCTTTAATCCCAGCACTCGGGAGGTTGAGACAGAGGATCAGTGTGAGTTCAAAACCAGCCTGAGCTACAAAATGAGTTCAAGGCCAGCCTGAACTTCATAGTGAGACCCTGTCTCAAAATATAGGGCTGGGGATTTAGCTCAGTGGTGTAAGCGGGTGTCTGGCGGGTGTGAGGTTGTGAGTTCGATCCCTGGTACAAAAAAAAAATTAATCTCTATATCCCCCTCCAAAAACATCCCTGACCCTTAATGTCATTTTTGTCAGTGACACCAGTTTTCATTCTTTCTGACATCTAAGGTTGAAGTAGTGGAAATTATTTTGACCCATCCTCCTCCTTCCTTTCCTAGGAGTGATCATCTCAAAGCGATGCACTATAATCAGTTATCAGAGAAATACAAATTTCCACAATAAGCACCTCCGTGCCCCCACTAGAATGACTAAAGTTAAATAAATAGACCAATGTTTCCAGGTGTTGGTGAGGATGTAGAGCAACCAGAACTCTCATATATTGCTAAGGAAATGCAAATCAGTCTGGCCATTTTGGAAAATTGTCTCACAGTTTGCTAACAGTGAATTAAATGTACATTTATCATATGGCTTAAAAAGTCTAGTTCTAGCTATGAACCCAAGCGAAATGGAAATGTGTGTTTTTAAGACTTTATAAACATGCTCAGCAGCTTTATGCATAATAGACATGTGCTGGAAACAATCCTAGTCACTTTCCTGTCACTGGACGCAATACCTGATGCAATTTAAAAGAAGAAAGGTCAATTTGGGCTCGCAGTTTTTAGAAGATTCAGTCCATAATCAGCTGACTCTGGTGGAGAAAAGCTGCTCACATTGGGGCACCCAAGAAGCAGAAAGAAAGGGAGGAGCTGGGAGGAAGATGCATCCTTCCAGTCGTGCTCCCTGTGACCCACTGTTTCTGTCCAGAATCTACTTTCTGACGGTCCATTCAACTTTCAACTCTTCAGTGGATTAGTCCACTGATGAATATAGCACTGCCATGGTGCAATTGCCTTCCAAAAGCCTCATCTCTGAACTTCCTGGGCTATATTCTAGATCTAAACTACAGCACAATCCAAATGCTCATCACTGGATGAAGGGATGAACAAACATGAGATACCAATATAATAGAATATCATTCAGCCACAAAAGGGAACAACTACTGTCACATGCAACAAATGGATGACTCTCAAAATTATGTTAAAGTAGAAAATCCAGGCACAAAAAAGTACATAAGGTATGATTTCATTAAAATGAAATTCTAGAATAGGCAAAACTAATTTATAGGGCCAGAAAGCAGATCACCAATATATGCATTCATTGAAAATTACCAGACTGTACACTGAAAATGCAAGCACTTTGTATGTAACTTATACTTCATAAGTCTGTTAGTACAGACATGGTGTGCTTTTCTGAGATGTAAAGGGTGGACAGAAGTACCAGTGCTGACTAGCCACGTATTTTGAAAATTTTTTATTAAATTACAAATGACAGTTTAAAACTAGTAGTTGAAAAGTACTTTTTGTGTACTCACTACTATTGTGAATTTCCACATGTTGATTAAACTTCACAATTCTCCAAATAGGTGTTTAGACTAGTTTAGACTCTTATTTTTTAACATATGAAAATTTCCAATTATTCATATTTTTCTTAATAATCTGTGGGATTTGTTTTGAAACAGGGTTTCACTATGCAGTTCTTGAACTCACTTTGTAGCCCAGGCTGGCCTTGAACTTACAGTGATCCTCCTGTTTCAGCCTCCCAAGTGCTGGGATTACAGGTGTGTACCACCACATCTGGTATAATAATCTGTTTCAATGGCTATACACACTTTTTTTTATATTGATTAAACCTCACAACTCTCCAAATAGATGTACACTCTTTTTTTACATATGAACATTTTATCATTATTTGCATTTTCATAATAACCCATATTTTAATGGCTTATATTAATCTTTAATTTAAAATAGCATGTTTAATCATTTCCTTTATTATTGGAATATATCATTAGTATAGATAATGCTGTAATGAGCATCTTCATGGCATGCAGAGAGCTATTTTTTTCCTGCAAAATCTTATGTGTAGGACTCATTTACAGGAATGCAGCTGGTGCCACATACAAGAAAGGGCCTCTGTAAGAGAAAGGATGAGGCACACACAGAAAGTTAGTAGCTCATTTTTACAGGTGAAATGTATGAACTCCATCAATTTTTTTGATGGGTGATGTAAGATGTTTTGCCTAAAAACATTTATTGAATTCTCCCAGTTTGTTCCTTTATTTTAAGATAGGGTTCTGACCTTTATCAATTAAGCTAATTTGTTGACCTAAAAGTATATTTAAGGCATTTGGGGTGTGATAAGCATAGAAGAAGCATACATAAATTTAGGGAATACGATTATGAATAATTTTGGGTTAACTTTGACTGTGTCCTGGAGTGGCAGTCTTAAAAGTACAATTTTTGGCAGAAGCCATGCTGGGTCTGGGAGGAGTACAACAAGAAGCCAATTCGCCCTTCCTGTAAGTTGTGCAAACCATGTGGAGGCCCAGGAAGAAATAAGCCAGTTCACCCTTCCTGTGAGTCAACCAGAGCATGGGCTGAGAATCAAGAAGACCACCCCCCCACCACCATAAGTAACTGGCTGGTTAGGAGGACAGGCTGAGTTGAAAGCAACTGAGGTTTGAAAACAACTAAATGCTTGTACTGTTTGATTGACTTTGTAGGTCTAAGGAGGTAGTCTGAGCATCTATTAGGAAGATAACAATAGGCAATATAGCAACTATGGGGGATTTCCTTCTGTCTTGTTTTTGAAATCCAATATTGTTCTCACTGTTTCTTTTTGTTTCTATTTATTATTTTGTTTTATTCAATGTTCTGTTTTGATTTGGTTTATTCTGTTTTGTTTTATCTGATTTTAGTATGTCTGCTGGAATGGACAACTACTGTGAAGATAACAAGATGTATTATGATAGCCATTGTTGATTTCCTATTGTTCTATTTTGAAGTTCTGTACCACTTTCTCTATTTTGTTTTGATTGACTTTGTTTTATTTTTATAGGTTTTATTCTCTTTAAAATAAAAAATGTACAAATTTTTAACTTTTGATTTTCCTTGTCTACTTTCTACTTATTTTTATTTCTTCTATCCTACTTATTGCACCAACTTTGTTCCTTTGTTCTTAAATGGCACAGAAGAGACAAGGGTACAGTTTCTTATAATGGCTTCAGTCTCAGGAGAGACACTGATGTTAGATCAATAGTCTCACCAAGATAGATCTAAAGGAGACAAAGGAAGATGGGTTTTGCTGTTTGATGAGCCATTATCTTTTTTTTTTTTTTTTTTTTTTTTTGGTACCAGGAATCGAACTCCTGACCTGTTGCTTACCAGGCAGACACTTATGCCACTGAGCTAAATCCCCGGCCCTGAGCCATTATCTTTTGATAGCTTTAGAGCACAAGCACATTAGCAAGTCATTGATATTTAAGCTTATTTTACAACCATATTAAATAGGGGCTAAAAATTAAAATAGAATATTGATGAATATTAGCTCAAAAAGATGTAAAATTAGGCAACGTGTGGCATAAACCTTTTATTTTTACTCTATTTGTCCAGAGGTGTTAACCCAAGTACAAATGAAGTTCTCTTTGTATTTTAAGGTGTTTCTTCCTAGTATAAGATATAGATCAGTGGTCATTTCATCCTTCAAGTCAGCATGGTGCCACACTGCTGTCCTCGGACAGCTGCTTCTTGCAAATAAGAGCAGAGAGATAAGAGAATGGAGCATTCTATAGATCCTTGGCAAGAAAGGATAGGGAAAAAGATGTCTTCTCCTTTAGTGGAAAACAGATCACGGATTAAGGCCTGTGACTCTGTCTCTTGTCCCCATAAGGATTCCTGACCTACTTCAAATGGACATGTTAGGTTGTAGGGTTGGGATTGGGGTGAGGTGAGGAACTGGCCTCTGGCACATAATTAAGGCACCAAAAAAGATAATATATTAATTCAATAGTTCAAAAAAGTCAAATTTGATGCAAAAAACTCATGATAAAATATCCAAATTTAAAGTAAAGACAGGTTCTATCCTGCACCTTCATGACTCACTCCAGTCCTTGCCCTGATTCCAATAAAATGCTACTTAAGAAAACAAGTAGCTGGGCGTAGTGCCACACACCTGTAATCTCAGCACTCGGGAGGCTGAGTCAGGAGGTTAACCCTGAGTTTGAGGTTAGCGTGGGCTACAAAGTGAGTTCAAGATCAACCTGAACTGCATAGTGAAACCCTGTCTTAAAAAGATCAAAAATGAAAGGAAAGAAGGAAGGAAGGAAGGAAGGAAGGAAGGAAGGAAGGAAGGAATAAAGAAAGAAAGAAAGAAAGAAAGAAAGAAAGAAAGAAAGAAAGAAAGAAAGAAAGAAAGAGACAAAGGGCTTCCATGGTCAGTAATTTGATGATTTTTAAAACATGCATTAAAATATAATCTGTCTTGACTGCTGAGTGTGTTATCATCCCCTTAAATTTTGCACTAGAGACTAAGGTGTCACTCGACTCTCCTTATTCCTGCTTCTGCCAAGTCCCCTCAGCTCTGAGAGCCACATTTCTGCCCTGGCACAAGCCAGTGATTACATCTAGAGAGGATGGTGATTATGGTTTGAGTTTTGCTGCCAACAAAATTCTGGGTCAATTATGCCTCGCATAGACCTCATTTGGCTCTTACAAGATTATGGGGAATCTATTGAGCTGATAGAGGAAGGCTGTGGTAATTCTAAAAAGCAACAATTCTCCCAGAGTTGAAAAAAATAACTCAGAGTTTCTACTGGAAACTCAGGCACCTGCACAAGAGTACAAAATAATCCTAGAAACATCATTCCTAGTAGCCAAGAATTGAAAACCTAAATCTTCATTAATTGTCAAATGGATACATAGAATAAATTATATTTCTAGAAAAATGAGACAATACATGCAGTCCAATTTTATTTCTATGAGGTCCAAAACTCACAATATATTGTTTAGAAATCCATATACAAGTGAAAAACTATAAAGACATTTTAACATCACCAGGCATGGTGGCACACACTTATAATCCCGGCGCTCAGGAGGGTGAGGCAAGAGGATTGCTGGGAGTTTGATGCCAGCCTGGGTACATGGTGAGTTCAAGGCCAGCCTGGATCACATAGCAAGACCCTGTCTCAAAAAACAAAACCAAAACAACCAAATCTTGAAGATCAACTTGATTGACTTGAGACACACTTTAGGAGACTAGTAAAGCACACTTCTGGATGTGTCTGGGTGGGTCCTGGGAACATGGCTCTGGGGACTACATCTGGCTCCTAGTTCCTTCCTCTGGCTCTTTTGGCTGCTGGCTATCATAAGGTGAGTAGCATTCCTCTGTCATGCCCCTCCAATATGATGTTTCTGCATGGGCCAAAATAAATCCTTTCTTTGTGCATGTCAGGTATTTTGTCCTATAACTACCTAGCATAGGTCCTGTGTATTAAGTGTTCATGGAAATTAAAACTGAGGCAATAGCACAAATTTATAGGCAAAAGATTTAACTGGAAATATTACTATAGGAACTGGTCGTGGTGGCACATGCTGTAATCCCAGCACTTCGGAGGCTGAGGCAGGAGGATTCCTATGAGTTCAAGGTCAGCCTGAGCTACATAGTGAGTTCAAGGCCAGGCTGAACTACATAGTGAGACCCTGTCTCAAAAAAAGAAGGGGAGATTACTATAGGAAAGAAAGAAAGCTGGCTGCCCCATAGGCAGCCCTATGGAAGAGACAGAAGTCAACTGCTCCACAAACACAGCAGCAACAAATGATACATTTCATTTTTGTAGGCTCTCAAAGGAAGGCTAATAATTTTTCATGGTTTTTTCCCAAAAAGGGCAGACGTTTCTGGACAGGGTGAAATCTTGTTACTTCACAGATGCGTTTGTGCATGACCCAAAATGTGTTTATAACTGTGTTATGTGCTTCCTTTTGGTTGAAATTTTATTATGTAAATACATTATAGTAGTGCTATAATGAAGTTTAGGACAAGTTCTCATCAGATCTGTCAATATCGTTGTATCAGTCTCATTCATTTTTTCCATGCATGCTTCCTCCCTTTTCTGAACTAGGGCCTTCACACTGACCTACATTTATAGCCTTTTTAATTTTGAGTCAGGGTCACTCTAAGCCACTAAGTTGCCTGAGTCAGGCTTGAACTTGAGTTCCTCTTGTCTCAGCCTCCTACAGTGTTGGGATTACAAGTTTGCGCTACCACTCCTGGCTCCTACTTGCTTATCTCAAGAATCACAGTAGCTCACCCCTTTGCTTAACTGATAGCCTGATCCCCACTCCCATTGCCCAAAGTTGCAGCCACCTGTTTTTTCTCCCTTGGGGTGCCACTTCAATGTCCTGTCAATACAAGTCTGTCTCAGTCCCAGCGATACAACAAGCAATTATCACAACTGTCAGAGTTTGTAGCCATGATGAGGGGGTGGCTCAACATTTCTCACCCTAGATAGTGGTAATTATTCCTGAAATGCACGCACGGATTTATGTACTTCTTTCTTTGGTTTGGAACAAGGTAAGTACTATGGTTTGAGTCTGGATGTCCCCCCAAAACCTCATGCAGTCAGGGAGGTGGCCTTCTAGGGTTTGTGAATGACTCATGGTCCAATGCTGGGATTATGAGTGTGAATGCTACACCCAAGTGAGTGTGGCTTACATATCATATAAGGAACAGAAAGAGTCTTCTCTCTGTGCTCCTCCCCTTTTGCTTTTGTTGCTTGTGCTGCTTTCCACCATCATGAACTGTTGCCCTCTGCCATGTGACACTCTGCCTTGGAGCCAGCTGATTATGGACTGAAACCTCCACAAACTGTGAGATAAATAAACCTTTCCTTCCTTCACTGTGGGTGTTGGGTATTTTGTCTCTGCAACAAGAAAAAAGTAACCAAGATGGAAAGTTTATTACCATGGCTATGGAGGTAACAGCTGAAAATCAAAGTGTGGACCAGGATCATGCTTCTTCTGAAGCCTAGAGGGGAGACTCCTTCTGCACCTCTTCTAACTTCGTGTGCCTCATGGGACTCTTGACCTGCATTGCCCCGATCTCTACTTCTGACAGCACACGTCCGCTCTGTTGTCTCTGTTAGTGTCTCTTCTTTTTACAATTTTAAAATGTTTATTTACACATGTTCGCAGCACATAATCTTAATTATTTTATCTCCCTTCCCTCCCTGTCTCTCCATCTTGTTTCCCTTCCATGCAATAAGAAATGAAAAGGGTGAAATCTTTACAGACCCTGTGGAAATACAGATCATCAATACCTACTTCGAAAACCTTTACTTCCTTTGTTAGATTTATTTCTAAGTATTTCATTTTTTTGGATGCTAGAGTGAAGGGTGTAGTTTCCCTTATGTCTCTCTCAGTGAGTTTGTTGTTTGTGAACAGGGATACTATTGATTTTTGAGTGTTGATTTTATATCTATCTACATTACTGAATTTGGTTAATACATCTAGAAGTCTTTCAATGGAGTTTTGAGGGTCTTCTATATAGAGTATCACATCATATGCAAATAATGATAATTTAACTTCTTCATTTCCTATCCTTATTCCTTTTCTTTCTCTCTCTTGTCTAATTGCTCTGGCTAATGTTTCCAGAACTATATTGAATAGGAGTGGTGATAATGGACATCCTTGTCTTGTTCCTGATTTTAGGGTGAAAGTTTTCAGTTTTCATCCATTTAGTAAGATGTTGGTTGTTGGTTTATGATTTATGGCTTTTATCAGAGTGAGGTAAAGACGATCTATCCTGATTTTCCATAGTGTTTTTATCATGAATGAGTATTGGATTTTGTCAAAAGCCTTTCCTGCATCTATTGAGATGATCACATGATTCTTGTCTTTGGCTCTGTTGATCTGGTGTATTATGTTTATTGATTTGTGTATTTTGAACCATGCCTGCATTCTTGGGATGAATCCCACTTGATCGTGGTATATAACCTTCCTGATGATTTGTTGTATTCTATTTGCCAGTATTTTATTGAGGATTTTTGCTTCTATGTTCATTAGAGAGATTGGTCTGTAATTTTCTTTTTTGGTTGGGTCTTTCTCTGGTTCTGGTATTAGGGTAATACTTGCTTCCAGGAATAAGTTAGGGAGACTTGCTTTCTTTTCAGTTTCATTGAGGAGTTTGAGGAGAGTTGGCATTAAGTATTCCCTAAATTTCTTGTGGAATTCAGCAGTGAATCCATCAGGACCTGGGCTTTTCTTTGTTGGTAAGTTTCTAATTACATTTTCAATTTCATCAGCTGAAATTGGGTTATTCAGCGGTTTTAAATCTTCTCAATTCAGCTTTGGTAATTCGTACATTTCTAGGAATCTGTCCATTTCTTCTGTGTTATCGAACCTATGGGAGTAAAGGTTTTCAAAGTAGGTATTGATGATCTGTATTTCCACAGGGTCTGTAATGATTTCACCCTTTTCATTTCTTATTGCATGGAGTTGAGTTTTTTCTTTCCTTTTTTTTTGATAAGGTTGGCTGGGGGTTATCAATTTTATTTATTCTTTCAAAGAACCAACTCTTCAATTCATTAATTCTTTGTATTGTTTTCTTAGTTTGAATTGCATTAATTTCTGCTCTGATCTTTACAATTTCCTCTCCTCTTTGGGCTTGGTCTTGGCTTGCTGTTCTTTTTTTAGAAGTTTGAGGTGCATCATTAGGTTGTTTATGTGTGTCCTTTCCATTTTTCTGATGTGGGAGGTTAGTGCTGTAAATTTCCCTCTGAGGACTGCTTTCATTGTATTCCACAGATTCTGGTAATTTGTATTTGTATTTTTATTCAATTGTAGATATTGTTTAATTTCTTCTTTAATTTCTTCTGTGACCCATTGATTAAGAGAGTGTTATTTAATTTCCATGTGCTTATGGGGTTGTTGTGGGGCTTTTTCTCATTAATTTCCAATTTTATTGCTCTATCATCAAATAATATGCATGGAATTATTTCAATTCCTTTGCATTTACTTAAGCATGTTTTGTGAACTAGTATATGATCTACTTTATAGAATGACCCATGTTATGCTGAGAAGAATGTGTATTCTGATGTTGTTGGGTGGAATACTCAGTATACATCTACTAGGTCCATTTGTTCACAAGTTTGATTCAGTTCTGTTATTTCTTTGCTGATTTTTTGTTTGGTTGATCTGTCTGTTTGTGACAATGGGGTGTTAAGATCCCCTGTTATAACTGTATTGTTGCTTGATTTTTAATGTCTATTAATACTTGTCTTACATAGTTGATGCTCTTATATTCGATGCAATTTCTTTCTCTTGAAATCTTCCCCCTAACAAATATTTAGTTACCTTCCTTATCTCTTTTGATCATTTTTGGTTTGAAGTTCACATTGTCTGCATGTAGAATAGCTACCCCTGCTTTTTTCTGGGTTCCTGTCACATGGAATATTGTTTTCCATCCTTTGACTTTTAGTCTATGAATTTCCTTTTGAGTTAAATATTTTTCTTGTATACAGCATATTGTTGGATTTTGTTTCTTAAACCACTCTGCCAGTCTGTTTCTTTTTATTGGTGAGTTGAAACCATTTACATTGATTGATATAACTGATATGTACTGACTTGCCACTGTCATGTTATCTTTCTGTTGTTGGTTTTCTACTTTTTCTGTTTAATTATTTGCCCTGCTTAGTGGTTTCCTTTTGCTGTAGTTCTTGGGATTGTAGCTATCTTTGTCCTCTCTCAAGTATCTTTCAGTAGTTTTTGTACTGTTGGTTTGGTGGTCATGAATTTCTTCAGTTGTTCTTTGTCATAGAAGTACCTCATTTCTCCATCAATTTTGAAAGATAGTTTTGCAGGGTACATCATTCTGGGATGGAATTGTTTTCTGTCTGTGTTGGAGACCACTATGAAGTGGCTCTGAGCAGGATTTAAAATTAACTAATTGGCTTTCTATATTTATCTGTGAGCCTGCCCTAGGCCTAGGCCCCTTGCCTGGCAATGGGAACTGATTCATAGTAAGTGAACCTCTATGAATCACTGGTTCTGGCTGAGGCCTGTAGTGGCCTGTGAGGCCAGAGATACCTCAAAGGGCAAGATAAGGCCACAGCCAAAGACAACTGGCTCAGACCCAATTAAGTAGATAGAGACTGCAGCTGCAGACATCTCACACCTTCAGGCATGTCACTCCCACCATAAATGTCATCATGGAGATAAGACAGTTCTCCTAAAATTGGCACAATTTACTACTTGGAGAAGTCCTTGAAGTGACTCCCAAGGTCCTGCTCATTCCCCTGCTTTCCTCAGTATCCCCTTTCTTTGTTTATTATGGAAATAAATATGGACTGCACAGAGAAGCTCTTTGTCTTAGCTCGCATCATATCCTCAGAGTCAAGAACTCTGCAGAGAGCTGTGATCCTCCTGGAGCCCTAAAATCATACCACTTGTCTCATTTATTTAAGTTTTCGCTGTACACTCATTTGGGAGGCTGGGGATCTAAGCCAGATGCCCGATAGTCAGGACTTGAAATACTTCACTCCAAGCTCTTCTTGACTTAAAGGTTTGTGTTGCAAAGTCTGCTGTGATTCTGATAGGTTTTCCTCTGTAGGTGATCTGCTTCTTTTCTCTGACAGCTTTTAGTATTCTGTTCTTGTGCTGAATTTCTGGGATCCTAATTATTATATGTCTGGGTGAAGATTTATTTTGGTTATGGCTAATTGGGCTTCTATATGCCTCGCTTATGTGCATATCAGATTCTTTTCACATGTTTGGACATTTTTCTATTATTTCTGTAAATAGTCTTCTTATGTCATTTGTGTTGACCCCTGCTTTTTCATTGGTACTTATTGGTCTTATGTTGTTTCTCTTTGCATCTTACAGCTGTTGAATTGTTGTTTCCTGGTTCATTGTTGTCTTTAAGAGATCTTTTCATTCATGATTATAAGCTCCTATCCTGTTTCAAGGTTTGAGAGTCTATCTTCAGCTTCATTGAGGCAGTTTTGCCAGCTTTCAATGGAATTTTTAATTTCCTGTATATCCCTTTGAATCTATTTCATGCATGCTAATTCTCTCTTATAGTGTTCATTCAAGGTTGCCATCATTTTCTTATGTTCCTCTATTTTTTTTTATCTAGATCTTCTTGAGATACACTAAACATTTCCTTCAAAATATTTGTCATTTCTTTTTTTTTAACCTGGGATATTATTTCTGATCTGATTTCCTCCTTAGCTTCATGGAGTTGTTTCTTTACTTCAATTACTATCATTTCAGAAAGTTTGGAGGTGCTATTTCCAATGTCTTCCATTTCAGTGTCTCTTAGGTTTGTTCTTGGTGGGCTGGAGGACTGAGACTGCATCTTGCTCTTTCATTTTGTCATTTTCCTCTGGGACCTGTACAGCTGGTCAGGCATCCTCCCAATGGATTGCTCTGGGATGCTGCACTAGGCAGAGCTTCAATCCTCCAATATCCATATGGTTAGCTGGGGTGTTCCCCCAAACTATGACACCAGAGCCTTGCACTGTGATGGGCAGAGCTCAAAATTTTTGAGACCCATTGGCCAGGCTGGTCACTCCTTAATGGACAGCTCTGGGGCTCTGGGTTGGGCAGCGTTTGGTACTGCTATGACTATGAGGCTGCCTGGGCATTCTCCCAATGAATTGTGCTGGGATGTTGGGCTGGGCAGAGCTCAGATCCTCCATGCAGCTAGCAGGGACACACCCCCAGAGTGTGGCACCAGGGCTTTGCACCTGGCTGGGAGGAGTTCATAGCCTCTGGACCATGCGACTAGCCAGGACACAGCTCTGGAGTATGGTGCTGGCACCTTGCTCTTGTTTGGGCAGAGTTCAGAACCTTGTGTATCAATTTGAAAGTATGGCCATTTTGACAATATTGGTTCTGTCTATCCAGGAATGGAATATATCTCCATTTTCTGATGTTTTGTTCAGTCTCTTTTTTCAGAGTTTTCATTATAGAGGTCTTCACTAACATAGCTAGGTTAATTCCTAAGTATTTAAGTTTTATGAATGCTACTGTGAGTGGTTATTTTTTTCTTAATGTCTTTCTCAGTAAGTTCATCATAAAGGATAGGAACACTATTAATTTTTGCATGTTGATTTTGTGTCCTATACTGTTGAATCTCTTTATTAACGCTAGGAGTCTCTTGGTAGAATTTTTGTATCTTCTCTAGAGGATCATATCATCTGCAAATAATAATTTGCTTTTTCCTTTCTTATACATATCCTTTCTATTTCTTTCTCTTGAGAATCATATTAATAGGAGTAGTGATAGTGGATATCCTTATCTTATTCCTGACTTTAGAGGGAAATCTTTCAGCTTTTCCCAATTTAATATGTTGGGTACTGGTTTGTCATAAATGGCTTTTGTCAGATTGAGATAAGGTCCTTCATACCTATCCAGTGCTTTTATTTTTTTTTAAACATGAATGAATGTTGAATTTTGTCAAAGGCTTTTTCTGAATCACCTGATAGGATTATGTGATTTTTGTCCTTGCTTCTGTTGACATAATGTATTATACTTACTGATTTTTTTTTGTCTTACCAGAAATCCAACTCAGGACCTCATGCTTGCCAGGCAGGCACTTGTGTCACTGAGCTATATCCCTGGACTGATTTGCATATTTTGAACATTTCTGTGTCTTTGGGATGAATCCTACTTGATCGTGATGTGTGATCTTTTTGATGATTTGTTGCATTGTTTGCCAGTATCATTGTGAGGATTTTTCCATCTATAGTTATTAAAGATACTGGCCTGAGAGCTGGGTGTGGTGGTGCATACCTGTAATCCCAGCACTCAGGAGTTTGAGACCAGCCTGGGCTACATAGTGAGATGCTGTCTCAAAACAAAAATCCCCAAATCAATACACAATTTTAAAAAATTGCTCATGGCAGACACTCAGATAGCCCAACGCACAGAGAATGTGTGCATAGCTTTCAACCACAGAGGAACTAGGAAAAAACAAAGCAAAGCAAAACAAAACAAAACATGTTGTGGGAACTGCAAAGAGATTGGCCTGTAATTTTTTGGTTGAATCATTTAATGGTTTTGAAATTCAGGTGATGCTAGTTTTCAGAAATGACTTTGGGAGTATTCCTTTCAATTTCAGTGAAGAGTTTGAGGAGTATTGATGTTAGCCCTTCTCCAAAGTTCTTGTGGAATTCAGCAGTGAATTCACTGAGACCTGGGCTTTTATTAGTTGGTAGGCTCCCCGCTACCTCACCCCCATCCTGGTTTCAATTTCATTGCTTGTTATTGGATGAACCAGGGTTGTTTTATACTTTTCTGATTAAGTTTTGGTTATTTCTATGTATCTAGGAGTTTATTCATTTCTTCTAAATTTGCCAATTTTTAGAGTACAGGTTCTCAAAGTGTTACTAATAGTTTTCTGGATTTCAGCAGTGTCCATTGTGACTTCACCTTTTTCATTTCTAATTGCAGTTAATTGTTTTTTTTTTGTAAGATTAACCAGCGATTTGCCTATTTTCTTTATTCTTCCAAAGAAACAGCTCTTTAATTCATTGATCCTTTTTATCTTTTTTGCTTAAATTTCATTAATTTCTGCTGTATTTCTTTATAATTTCCTTCCTTAGATTTGAATCGTGCTTGTTTTTCTAGAGCCTTAAGGCACATTGTTAGGTTACTTATTTGAGTTCACTCTGTTTTTTTTTTTTTTTTTTTTTTTTTTTTTTTTTTTTTTTTTTTTTTTTTTTTTTTTTTTTCGCGGCACCAGGGATTGAACTCACAACCTCGCACCTGCCAGGGCAGGCGCTTAAGGCACTGAGCCAAACTCCCGGCCCTGGTTTTTTGAGGCAGGGTCGCACTATGTAGCTCAGGCCGGTCACTCTGTTTTTCTGATGTGGGCATTCACAGCTATAAATTTCCCTGTTCTGACTGTTTTCATTGTTTCTAATAAATTGTGATAGGAACTGCCTAATTTCCTCCTTGATTTCTTCTCTGACCCATTAATTCAGAAATTTATTAAGAGGGTTATACATTATGACCAAGTGGGATTTATCCCAGGAGTGTAAAATTACTTCAACCTATGAAAACCAATTAATGTAATATATTACTTCAATAAATGACAAGCATGCAATAATCTTAGTAGCTGCAGAGAAAGCATTTGACACATTCCAATCCCTTTTCTATGATTTAAAAAACACTCAATAAACCAGAAATTTAAAAAACTCATTCACCCTGTGTTGTAGTCAGGGTTAACAAGGGAATATATTTAATACAGGACACATAATTTATATGATTATTTTACAACATTCACCCAGAGAGTCAAATGTAGAAGAATACAGGAGATCTGCACACTAAACCCAAAGAATTCAGCTGAGGGCCTGGATCCCATGCCAATGTCCTGCATTAGTCCTGCTGAAGACCTAGAGCCCATGTCAATGTCCTCCACAAGACCAGGTGGAGGTCTAAAGCCCACAACAATGTCTTATGCAAGTCTGTATCAAGGATTTGCACTGCAAAGGCCTAAAGGTCAGTGGCAGAAACTAGAAAGTCTATGCCAGTGGGATCAAGGATCTGTGCCAGCAGGCTGTGGAATCTGCACTGGAACCAGGAAGCAATGGTAAGCACCAGGTAAGGACTAGAGCTTCTCCACAGAAAACCACAGCCATCTCAGCAACAGTGAGAAGCCGAGCTCCTCTAACAATGAGAATAGCCACGTTCGTATCAGGAAAGCCAGCATGACAAGCTTCTCCAGGAGAATCAACTGCACACCATCTTCCTCTCCAGTTCTCCTTTTATGCTGTTGGCAACAATCAGCCTTCTACACCCAGCACCACACTGATTCGGTCCAGCTGGGCATTACAAGTTGACCACTAGTTAATTCACCACACCCTGATAAAGAGCATCTATAAAAAATGTATAACATCATAGTTAATGGTGAAAAGACTGAAAACTTTACCTAGATTAACAAATAAAAAAAAGAAAACTATCCAGTTTTGACACTTCTATTCAATCTTGCCTGAAATTTCTAGCTAGAGCAGATAGAAAAAGAAATAAAAAACATCCACATGTGAAAATAAAAGGTAAAACTATCTCCATTGACAGGTGAGATTATTTTATACAAATATAAGCCTAAGGAACCCACAAGAAAACCTACTAGAGCTAATACATCCTGCAAAATTACAGTATATAAAATCGATACCAAAATTAGTTGTGCTTCTGTACTCCTGATATATTCTAGTCTTTTAATAGAGATTATATATCATGTAGATAGTAGACATTTGCATTCAAATACAAATTTGTACCCCACCTCAATT